>PITA01000031.1:365130-468808 GCA_004023965.1 Spilogale gracilis
CCCTCATGCACCGCAAGTAAGTGAAACCATGTGATACTTGACTTTCTCTTCTTGGCTTATTTCACTCAGCATAATCTCTTCCAGTCCAGTCCATGTTGCTACAAAAGTTGGATATTCATCCTTTCTGATGGAGGCATAGTACTCCATTGTATATATGTACCACATCTTCTTTATCCATTCATCTGTTGATGGGCACCTTAGCTCTTTCCACAGTTTGGTGATTGTGGCCATTGCTGCGATGAACATTGGGGTGCACAAAAAAAAGTGGTAATGAAACATCACTAATAAACACAAGCAGTTAAATGAATGATCTACTAGACTCAAAATACCTAATGTATGCACCCCAATGTACATTAGGTATTTTGAGTCTAGTAGATCATTCATTTAACTGCTTGTGTTTATTAGTGGTGTTTCATTACCACTTTTTTGTTTCTTCTAGGAGAGAGAAAAATAATAAAGTATATAAAATAATAAAGCTTAGGTAAAAGGCTGCTTGTTGTTTTTGTTTACAATTTGCCAAAATGAACAAGTAAAAGACCACTCAGTAAGTAATACAAGTTTAATGTGGCTAACATAAACATTTTATAAATTAAATTGATTTTCAACTTTTTATGTATCTCAGTTGATATCAAATGGTATCAATTCAAAATATACATATAAACCATATCTCCACAACTAAGGGAAAGGTTTAGAAAATTTAAGACGAGAAGGAAGAAGGAGAAATAGAAACATTTTGTAACCAGGTCACTGGAGGTCGGGAAGATAGGACATGCACACGTTGTGTTGGCACAGAAAAGTCACAGGTCTCCGGGGTACATGCAACCTAACCACAGATTCTACTTCTGGAGTTCCTCTTCCTTTTCATAGGCACAAGTGACAAAAGGATTTACAGTGATATTTTGTTTTGCTCATAACTGATCTCTTTGCCTTCTGGGACACAGCAGGAGACTTATTTGTTAGTAACTCCCAAGTTATTGATATTTTGGCATAAAGTGTGGAAAATGGGGATCAAGTTGCACAATAATCAGAGGATATGGGGGAATACTCTCAAGTTAAGACCTAGTACTCACAGGGAAGATGAATATTTGTCATATTTATAATTTCAATCAGCTATCACAAATAATTCAAAAGTAGTGATTAGGTTATCAAATTACAGCATAATATGTAAACTCTCCCTTCAGTTATAAATGCCCAACTCATACCTCCGAAAACAACTAGAGAATTGAGCACAAAAAAAATAAACTTTAGTAAAACTAATTTGGATTTCAGGAAAATATTAGCAGAATATCCCTGAACATATTTATAAGTAAAAAATTGTTTTTTCTTTAAAAAAAAAACCCACATAACTAGTAATGAGCAAAATCAAATTAATTTTAAAAAACCAGATCTGCATTTAACTTTTTAGGGTGAAATCTAACTGATTATGTGCTACATTTTAGATTTTAAAAGTGGGAAAAATTTCAGCTAGTTGAAGTTGAGATTTGCCTGGATAGGAGACAAGAAACCTCTATTAATTTTGTCTTTCTCAAAAATCAATAATTGGGAGTTTGAATCTTCTTTAAAAGAATCTGAATTCTTTTTTCTTTTTCTGTCCAAAAAGATAAGCTTCTCTTGGTCTCTGTCATATGATTTACAGGTTGTTGGCCTGAGACATTGGGGCAGCAAGTCAATAATCTCTTTTGAAAATCCTGCTGAGACTGAGGATGATCTAATACAAGGCATTCATTCAGAATCAATCCACTATTTAGGAGCAGTGTTCCTTTCCCTTGCCAGAACCACCACCTGGGATAATTTCCCTAGAGCTTCTGATAGTTTGTCATCAGCACTCACTAGAGGATAAGGAATAAAAGCCTTTAAGCCTATGAGGAATGGTTGGTATATGATGTTTTAATTCTCTTGTTTCAGCATAAGGGAAAGGGAGAAACTGATACCTATGCTGGTAAGAGGCTAAGAAGAAATGGGGTGAATAATAAACGAATAACAAATTATGCTCTCTCAGCATGCTCTCATCTTTATAATCAAGGGCTTCCTTTTTAAGTCTGCTAATGCTGTTAGTTTCTTACACCTACCAGTTTACTCCTCTCAGCTGCTAAATATACATAGTAGTTGAGAAATAACAAAAAAGCACACCACACTATGAAAGAAATTAGAGAGCTCTAAGTTTTTGCTTGTCTTGAGTTCATTCGTAATTTACAGAAGCCCTTGCTCTGATTTTTTTAAAAACATTATTTTAGACCTAGTTATAAGAAAGAATTGGTTTTCTGGTTACTCTTCCTGTGAGAGTGTAAAAGAAACAAATTAGATAGGGTATTGGTCTTGCCCAGATCACTGCAATAACTCTAGGAAATTATGGTGTCACATAGCTCAAAGTAATTGCTGATACTTGTCAAGATGACATGAATCAGAAAAACAAAAGACAACAACAAAAACCTGTTTTAAAATGCTTTTATCATGTTTCATCCCCCTTAGAAACAAACTGAGGGTCTTGGAAGGGAGGGGGTGGGGGGATGGGGGAGCCTGGTGGTGGATATTGAGGGCAGGAATTTCATGGAGCACTGGGTGCGGGGCATAAACAATGAATCTTGGAACACTGAAAAAATATAAATAAACAAACAAAGAAATAAATAAAATATTTAATTTTCATTTTCATTTAAAACTTTTAATTTTAATGTTTAATTCCAAGATGGTATTACAAAAAAACATTGTTTCTGAACAAGGAATTTGTTAAGACAAAAATAAAAATTAAAAAAATTAAATGGTTTTATCAACATGCCTTGAAAATGAAAATATGAAAATATTATGCTTAAAATGTAAGCTCATGTTACAATGAAAGTTCACAAAATAAATTTAGGGACAAAATTAAATATAGTGAAGTATAATTTCCATAGCCTAAATGGCATCATATGCAATTGCAAAATACTGTTTCAGCATCTAAACATTAAGTATTGACTTTTAAAAAATCACCTTGTGAACACTCAAAATCCATCTATTGTGGGAACAAATGAAAAATTTGATGACACTATTGAATGTATACCACAATATAAACACTTTGATAAGAAATAATCACCATGCATATAATCAATATTATATTTAACTTACATCTTCAGATTTTACTTAATTTTTATAATTATGCCTAAGAAAGTTTGCCATTAAATATTTTGGAAAAAGCATATATATCTAAGAGACTAGGAATCTCATAGTAACTAGGAAGTTAATAATTTTTAAAAATCACATACATCATAACATGTTTTTAGTCAGCTGAATTATTTTTCATATATAAAAGACTAATAAGTATCATGTAATACCTGAATTCAGTTCCTTCAGACCCACTCACCCAAACTCCAGGACACTCACAATAGAAGGTATTATTTAATATTATAAAATAGTGGTAAGGATTCCTGATTTCAGATTTCTTGAGTATATGGATTAAAATATTTTTTCATTTACTGAGCTCATTGGTTGTCAAGCATTAGGATGCATGAGTCATCCAGAAAATTTCCTGAAAATTCATATTCTTGAGTCTTTGAAAGAATTTCTATCTAAAAAGGAAACAGAATATGAAATGGAGATCTCACATATATTCCCTGAGAAGAATGAAACTTAACTGTGATACTAATTTCCACTAAATGCCTGATTTACAGAAAATCAATTCTTATCTCCTGGCCAATGAACATTCGCCAAGAATCTCTTCCCACCCTCAAGCCAATGAAATTACTGTTTGAACTCTCACTGGGTTTTTCCCTCCTTAATTTCCTTTTGACCATGAATACAAGTCGCCCCGAACCCTCAGTGGACTCACTGGTAGCTTGCCATAGCATGCGCTTCTAACTTGCAATTTCTCTCTATTCCCAAATAAACTCAATTTAAATTTTTGGTAATTTGAATTTGCCAAGTTATATCCTTTATTTAGGTTTACAAGCCCCATGACCCCAAGGAGTCCTAGACAGGTTGAGAATGGGTTCTTATAAATCATCATTTTAAACTGTATTCACAGGAATTCTTGAAGTGGAAGTCAATAGTTAACAAAAAGATGTTCTGGTTGTGTCACTTTGGAGTTAAGTAATCACAGGCGGCCTATTTTTTATGATTTATAAAATGCAAATAAAACTAGACCCTATCTCAAGGATCGCTTTTAGCATTAAGTAAAATAATCCATGAAATGGACATAGGACACTGACTTCATTGGGCCTAGCACAAACAAAGTATTCCATTGAAGTTACCCATGTGTGGTTCTGGTCGCAGCGACTATATTTCATGTGTGGTGGTAAAAGTAATAGATGGAGTCACCTCCTTTATTTTTAGACAGTATACATTTATGTGAAGGAGCTTTAGGGGAAATTGTATCCCCAGGACAGAACTAGGTTTTTGTTGGGGCAAAGAAATTGAGGAAACACTAAAGAAAACACCCCCGATGGGTGTGTGGGGGGAAGGCAGTTTGTTAACCTGGCTGTAGACATTCTAGATAGTTTAATGATGCAAATGGAGGTATGGCAACAGTAGGTATATACATCCACACAGGGGGAATCAGTGATTAATGTGTGATCTATCATAGTTTTTCATTCTTTTGCTACTACCTTTGATTTCCTTATTTTTATTCACTCTCAACCCCACCTGCCAAAATTCCAATAGAAGACTAATCCAAACTCTTGCCATCTAAAGTTCTATATTAGCACTTGTGGAGAAAAGTCACCTAATTACACAATATCAACACTGTTATTAAGAGTGACTATGCAAGTATATTATTCATATTGGCTAATCAGATTCATAGTCATTAGCACATTGAAACCCTAAAATATTAATAAGCTAGATGGTGAAGGATATTTAAAGGTTTCATCAAAATGAGAGTTAAAAGAATCTGAGATGCTCTAGCAAGCTTGTGGATTTTCTCTGTGGACACTTTTTCATTCATCCATGTGGGAGCATGGCCACAGATAGATCTGGGGTAAATATTTAAGTCACATAACCAAAAGAATTTCCCCCAAAATAACTCTCATTAGAAACAGCTCAGGGAGGAAATAGGATTGCTTCAACTTTTCATGTAGCCATCCATATGGTGGTTCAATAACTATTATTATAATAAAGGAAGGGTATGACCTCTTTACATCTATTTGCTTTTCTACATTAAATACACTGTATCCATCAGGAAAAGTCTTGTTCACCATTTGTCCCCCTACGCTTAACACAGCGTCTAATAAGTACCAAATGCACTAGTTGCATAATGAATGTAAGAATTCAATGCTTTTTTCAGTTGTGATTCTGATCAATTCCTATTACTTAAAAAAATATTTTAGAGAGAGAGAGAGAAAGCAAGAACAGGAGGGGCAGAAGGAGAGGGAGTCTCAAGCAGACTCCACACTGAGCATGGAGCCAGACATGGGGCTCAACCTCATGATCCTGATCCTGAGATCACTGCTAGAGCTGAGATCAAGAGTTGGGTGCTTAACTGACTGTAACACCCAGGTGCTCCTGATTGAGTCCTATTTGATAAAATTTTATTACTTCATGAAAGTCTATAATCTCAAAATTGATTAGTTGTGTTTTTATTTCTTGTATTTATGTCCTCCTTCAAATGATTTAACATTTTTTATATCATACTCTTAATGTCTGTAACTTCATCATTGATTTAAGCTCTTCTCAGAACTAAGTATACGTATCATTATAAAGAGTCACTTGCAGATCTAGTGAAGCACTTGTTAGGTAAAAGGCTATATGCACATGGAATAAAAGAACTCAAGGATAAAGTTAAGTAGGAGCTGAACATACTTTGACCTATGGTTTTTTAATGTTTGGAAAAGCCAGATGAGATCAAAATATTCCATTTGACATTTCTCTTGCATTTTCCATTTAGGATTTCTTCACAAGAATCTTATAAAGCAGAAAGTAGCACATAGAAAAAAAATGCAAGTATGTAATAAGAATGTGTCCCTTGCCAATTAAATTATGCACAATCTTAGATTTCTCATCATGGAGCAAAAAGTGGTATTTGCAGCAGGAATGTCTAATGACTTCAGAAAAGAATGAACAAATTATAACAGAATGTATAGAAAAGAGTCTTGCTTCTAGAGTAAAAAGATGAATTCCAAATTCAAGGAAAACATAAAAAGCTATTTTTTATACTTTAGGAAAATAAACTAAGAATTTTATTGAGAGTTAATAACACTACCAATGCTTAAATTATATTCATACATTCAAAACAAAAACCATATCCACTGAAAGTATATAGAGACACGCTTTATTCTAAATATGCTGTAATACAAATATGTATTTATGTAATATATATGAGAATACATATTTATAAAGCAATTTGTGCTTAAAAAATTATTAACCATTAGTGTATTTACAAAAAAAAAGCATATGCTCATGTATAGGTTACAAATACATGCACCTGAGTAATATTGATTTTGAGCCTAGTCTTAAACTGAGCTGCTAAATTATTTGACACTTACCAAAAAGTGAAAGTGAAAATTTGTAAATGTCATATAAGAACCATTTATGTTATTATTACTACAGCGAAGTGTAAATTGTAATTTTCTTTCTGCTGCAGGAAGGTATGACGCTAATCCATAATTATAGGCTTCACTCTGTTGTAATTGTCTGTGTTGATTGAGTGACTATTGAAATAACTGATCTATGAGAACTCAGGATGGCCATGAATTGGCTGTCTTAGATGTTTAAAAGCTAAAATGTTCCAGCTTTGACACAGAGGAGTTGATTCTTATTGAGACTTTAATAAAACCACTCTAAATGTATTTAACAGCATCAAACTTCTCCCTAAACTCATCAATTGAATTCATTAAAAGTAAGTCTATCCCTAATAGTTCAGGAAAAGTCATTGGTCTTCTGACAATCTTTGTGGGTTTGCAGAGTTTGATTAATCCTTCCACTTTGATATTCCAGAGTTAGCAAGGAGTTTGATCCCTCCCAATCAATGATCTACGGCAGCTACAAAGGTGAGCAATCGCATTTCCAATGAGGGAGCCAAAAGGAATTTAACCTGTCATTCATTCACTATCTACTGAAAGATTGATTTTAGTCAATGATCTCATAAGACTGACAAGTTTTGAGATGCTATGGAAATTTCATAAATTGTACAGCTTCCCAATTCTGAACTAATGAAGTAGTAGGTTTCATTTAAAAAGTAAAGAGTTTGGGGTGCCTTGGTGGCACAGTTGGTTAAAGATTCAACTCTTGGCTCCAGCTCAGATGGTCTCAGTGTCTTGAGATAGAACCCCATGTCAGCCACACTCAGAAATCATAATTCTCCATATAAGAAACACAGATAAAATCTCTAACAATGGAAAAGAAATGTTGCCTAAAAGGTCAACTTTGTAACTTTAGTGTATGAAGTGGGAAACTTACTATTCTTCTCAATAGTAATTTAGTTGCTAATTTAGTTATGAAACATCTGAGAACCTCCACTTTCTCAAAGAAGGCACATATGTAAAGTTTTAAGAGAAAGTTTTATGTATATATAAACTTAAAAGTCCTGAGTTTTCTTCCCCACTCCCAATTTCTACTCCTTCCTACAGTTAAACTAATTTGCTAAAAAAAAAAAAAAAAAAAAAAAAAAAAAAAAAATGCAGTATATAGGATTATCCAGAGAGGACAGTTTTTTCCTTAAACCTGAAAGCATTTATTTAGATATTTTACCAAGTCAAAGCAGTTTTAAAAATTTTAGAGAAGAATCAAATGTTACCTACCAGATAGCCTATTAAACATTATTTTAGATAGGTTTGGTAAGTGCTAGTTAAGTGCTCTGCTGATTTCCTTTATTTTTCCTGAAGATTTATGCTTTCTTTAAAATAACATCACCTGAATATCATAATATATTTAGCATTTACTACGTTTTTCCTGCCAGTTCAGAAACATTGTTATCTGAATTTGAAAAGACATTTAGATCAAAAGTAAATGCTATCATATCATAACACAAATCAGATTCTAAACTTACCCTGTTAAACTCTTAGTAACTTTTTAAAAATACCAGTGAATTGATTAAACTGAAAATAATTTAAGTGACATTATAAAGCTCTACAATCATTCCCATTGAGTATGAACTACATTGGAAAAACATGTGCAACAATGTTATTTCTGTTGTTCTTACAATATGAATGTTACTTAAAGCCATATTATAATTTTTTTTAAAGATTTTATTTATTTGACAGAGAGAAACACAGCGACAGAGGGAGCACAAACAGGGGGCGTGAGAGAGGGAGAAGGAGGCTTCCTGCAGAGCAGGGAATCTGATAGGGCAGTTCTATCCTGGAACTCCAGGATCCTGGAACTCCAGTATCATGACCTGAGCCAAAGGAAGGCAGATGCTTAACGACTGAGCCACCCAGGCGCCCTATTAAAGCCATTTTATTTATTTTATTATTTTTTAAAGATTTTATTTATTTGACAGAGAGAAACACAGCCAGAGAGGGAACACAAGCAGGGGGGTGGAGAGGGAGAAGCAGGCTTCCTGCTGAGCTTGGAGCCCAATGTGGGGCTTGATCCCATGTCTCCAGGATCATGACCTGAGCCGAAGGCAGTCACTTAACCAACTGAGCCACCCAGGTACCCCCATTAAAGCCATTTTAAATAAAGTCCCCAAAGCTGTATTACATTATGTTTTATTTTAAAAACACACCCTCCTTTATCAGAATAGCATTGTAGAATATATTTAGTATTACTGACCCATTATTCATCAGGTATTTACAGAGAACCTATTACAAGGTAAGCATTCTGTTAATTACTGGAGGATATGATATTAAGATGTATACTGCCTCTGTGCTCATAGAGCTTATTTTCTACAAAAGAACATAGACCATTAGAGTGAAAATAATGAATAAAGATTGATATACTACAACTGAGGATATATAAAGTGCTTTGAGAGTTCACAGAATTAACATTTAATATAGTCTGGAGGGTTATGGGTGCTTAGTAATAGTTATAACTCCCCAGTATGTGTAGGACACTAATCGGTTATAGATCACTCATGTAAGTTGCCCTTTTAGTTTTTATTGCTGGATACTTCCCACTGTTATATTTCACTGATTACTGAATTGTGACTCTGATAACTCAACCTCACCTCTTCAATACATGGTCGGCAGATGCCCAATTGCTAGTCCATGCATTTTTTCACCTGAAGAGGTTCATCTGGGTTTTGAAGGCGGCCTACCTGTCACTGCACTGAACCAAAGGTACAAGGCAGTTCACACCTCTGAAGAAAGCTCTCAACCACTACCAAATGGTGGCCTTTATACCCTCAGCTCCCTCGCCCCTTGGGTGAGATGACATGAGTCAGATGTTCCACATTGGATGCCAGAGTTGGGTTCATCAGATTAAGATTTTTATCTAAAGCTGCTTGCTTGACTGTTAACACTTTCTTATTTGTCTTCTCCTTCCAGTTTCATTTCTACATCCCCTGAAAATATTTCCTGGGACCCTCCCAAGTAAATTCTTTGCATTGCAATATATTTTGGTCTCAGTGTATACTTTTTGATAAATCAAAAATAAAGTAAACTTTAAACCAGGGATTGTATGACTTCACCAATTTGGCCATTTCTTGTATGATCCTTAGTGATATGAATTGGTTAATTTGTCTACCTCATGTGTTGTTTCTATATTATCAGTTTTGATATTTAAATATTGCCCCTGACCACTTTGTACATAAGGATGTGTATGTCATTGGCAATGAAATGGGGGTATCAATTTTCTAGGAAAGAAGACTTATATGGATGATTTTCTTTCTATTTCAAAAATAGTAAACAGGGACGCCTGGGTGGCTCAGTTGGTTAAGCCACTGCCTTCGGCTCAGGTCATGATCCTGGAGACCCGGGATCGAGTCCCACATCGGGCTGCCTGCTCGGCGGGAAGCCTGCTTCTCCCTCTCTCCCTCCCCCTGCTTGTGTTCCCTCTCTGGCTGTGTTTCTCTCTGTCAAATAAATAAAATCTTTAAAAAAAAAATAGTAAACATATAGTAAAAATACATATATGGGTTTGTTGTTGTTGTTTATATTCTATGGGAACTGAAGAACTAAAGCAAGAGATCAATGAAAGCAGAGTGATAATTTTTTGTTCACTACTTAATTCTCAGCACATAATGAAAGACTGATACTTAACAAAAATTAATAAATATTTTGTAAATGAATGTCCTAAGGTCAGAGATTTAACAATCATTGGGACTGTTTCTAAAGAAAGGAAAGTACTGCAAAATTTGAAACTATGCTATTGGCCATTTTTTTTCTTTAAAAAAATGTATTGTTTATCAGTGTTAATGAGTATACAACATGAGAAACATTAGGTGTCTCAAACAGGTAAAGAACCTACTTGAATACAACACAGAGATCTCGTTAAATGATTATCAGATTAAAGGAGATTGTGATTGATAGCACCTGTAAAACATCATGAGCTCAAAGAGAAGAGATACATGCAGAGCTCATGCTGTTTCCTATGGTGCAGTAGTAGTTAGTGTAGCAAAAGGTTACTGCGATTCATTTAAACAAAATGGGCATTTTATGTACCTTCACTGTCAGACAAGATGCAGTTGAGCAATGCTTTTGTCGAATATTATAAAAGGCATGAGTGATGGGGGTGGGAGATGAGGCAAGGAGAGAGAAAAAGCTATTTCATCTATTGATAGCCAACCCCAAGAGAAAAGCTATTCTCTTTCTAGCATAGTATCAAGTGACTTTTCAAATGACCCCTGCACTTTCTCCTCAAAGAAAATCTTTCTAGGTGGGCAATTCAAACATTTATTATGGTCTCAATAGGGAAATAAAAAAAGAGAAAGAAAAAAAAGAAAGAAAAATATTAGGGCTTCCTTACAATATGCTGTTTTACTCTCCTCAAAACAAAGGAAATAACTATATTTACTCAGGAAGCTATGGGTACCCTGTTTGGGAAGTATAGCTATTTCAAGTAACAAATCAATTACTAATACTTTGTAAATAACCTCCTAGGGTGACCTAAGGATTTAAATGATCTCAAGTTTCTTCTCTAACATTTTTTATAATTATAAAGGGTTATGTTTTTGGAAATAACTAATTGATGTATTGATTTTGAGCAATGACGATAATTACCCATTATCATGACCTTATACCTTATCCTAGAACATGAGACTTGTCAAATACTTTGCATTTACCTAATTTTATTCTCAGAGTAAAATTATATTGGGGCATCTGAGGGGCTTAGTCCATTAGTCATCAGACTCTTGATCTCAGCTTAGGTCTCTGTCTCACGGTTGTGAGTTCAAGCCCCACTTTGAGCACCACACTGAACATGGAGCCTACTTAAAAAAATTTTTAAAAATTATTACTTCTATCCCCTTTTTAAAGACAAAGAAAACTAAGTCTTAGAGTGGTTAAGTAAATTTTCCAAAGCTAAAAAACTTAAGGAATTATGATCATTACCTAATTCTAATTAGAATAAATATAAGACCAGATGTAATATTATCTGGGCTCATAAAAATAGTATTTTTTTTTAGTTCTTCTAAAAGATGTGAGATACCTAACAGTCTTTGGGTGAAGTTTAACCAACTATGTACAAAATCACTTCTGTTCATTCACCCTTGGGACAGAAGAAATTTCAGCAGCATAGCAAAGTGTATATATCACCATCTAAAATGGCATAAAAATTTTATTTGTGAACAGAAGACGGAAGTTGGTAAGTGTTCATTTCTGCACTGGCATCTAATATGGATAGGCAAGGGTTCCAGTAGAAGAGGCAATTATCTCATTGCGTGTTTTCTTTTTGTTTCGTTTTAATTCTGGAAGGCCAACTAAAAATCCATTTTTTATAATATTAGACATAAACTTTCTTCACTGGGTTCATATGAGAGACTAAAACAACTAAAATGTAACAACTATCATAAAAATAGAAACAAACATAAAAAAGAACATAATCTTTCTTTTATTTGCCTTCTTTTGTCCCATGAATAAATGACTATTTCAGAATAACTGGTAAAAGTTTGATGTAGGAATGTGAAAAATAAATTCCAAAAGACTAATCTTGTCACTTAAGGAATTAAAGGTAATGAAGCCAGCTGCTTCCTTATCTGGATCTGTTTATTTTATTTTATTTTTTTTAAGATTTTTATTTATTTGACAGAGAGAAACACCGCCAGAGAGGGAACACAAGCAGGGGGAGTGAGAGAGGGAGAAGCAGGCTTCCTGTAGAGCAGGAAGCCCGATGTGGGACTCGATCCCGGGTCTCCAGGATCATGACCTGAGCCGAAGGCAGTTGCTCAACCAACTGAGCCACCCAGGCGCCCCTGGATCTGTTTCTTAATGACAAGAACATCTTGATTGATGATGCTACAACCATGGTTACATAAATGTTTATTTTTGAGTGAGATAGAGAACTGCAAGGGCATTTTACTGGTGGAAGGTTCTCAGAGTCCAAGAACTCTTGGACTCTATTAACCAATGCATTTAATAATCATGTTGCTGAAGAAGTTTATCATGTCTATGAATCTTTTCTCATAATATCTGACACATAATATAAGCCAATAACTTTTGTTATGATTACTATTACTAATTGAAATAAGACATATTGGCCATAGTCAGGAATATTACTGAAGAATGGGCAAAATAATGAAAGAATAGGAATAGTAGAACAATCGTGGGGGTGTACAACTGGGAGACTCAAAGAAAAAAGAATGAAGTAAAGTAGGAATGGATTAAAAAACTTTTGAGTTAATTTGGAAGAAAGTACCTATTATGTAGCTTCATGTCAAATACATACTATGGGTCTAACTGGGGCTCCTTCAATATGTAAAGTTGGACTTCACAGACAAGGAGGGAATGACAGTACCATGAGAAGAAAATAACCATTGTTTCTATATCTAATATTGGTCATGAAGGAGGATGGTGAGAATCATCTGTTAAGTACCAAAAATTCAACAAGGAAATTTTTTGGAAAACTTCACAAAAATAATATATAAACTCTGTGTTTAGAATTATTAAAATAAATTATCAAATGATAGCATTACAAATTATTTTCAGTAGAAATGTACTGTGCATGTACAAAGAAACATGTAGCTATTAATAAAGCTCTCCAGGAAGCTCATATTTTAAAAATACATTAATAATATGAAGAGAAAAGCAAACATGAAAATATGTCATGAGTCTTTAAGAAGTGTCAAGTATATGAACTAGTCAAGTGATTTGTATTAAGGAAAATATTCAGAAAAATGAAACAGTTGAACAGACAACTATAAAGCAATGCTTTAAGAAAATCAAATTGAAGAAAAAAGAGGAAATGATAATTCAGATGTGTCTGTTATAAGTTAATCAGAAATTCCTATCTTGATGAATTATCACTTAGATATTCAAAAAACTAAAATAGGAGACCATAGGGAGGGTAAATAATGTTTCACTTTCATACAAGATTTAAAAATTATAAACTGGATATGGTTGAATAGGAATAATACACAAAACATGACAAGTATATAGACAGATTATATTGAGTACCACTGTGGACTTTCCACTAAGTTAGTTTATAAATAACTAAAATTAAAAAACAAAAACAAAAACAAAAGATAGCTGGGGCACCACTAGGGACTGTGGGCTGCACTCACATGGAGTAGAATTTCCATCATACTGAGCTGGTGGGTAGAAGTAGAGAGGAACTGGGTCATGGTTCAAATACCCAGACTCCTACCATTCTTACCAAATTTTAGGTAGATTTTGTTCAATAAATGTTCCTTATATTCATTGTATGCCCCTAGAAACATTTCCAGAGATTTTAGAGGTTTTTTTTAAGTACAACTTTTATCATTTTATCTACAGAGATTTTCATGCCGGAATGTGAGCAGTAAATCCTTTCAGAGTTAGCTCTTTAAAATATATATATAATCTTTTTAAAAAGCACCTGATTCTTTTAATTCTTAGCCAAAAATCAACTCTTCCTAGCCCCTGGCATCATCTTCTATACTTTCTGTATGTAGGAATTTGCCTGTTCTAGATCACCTCATATAAGCCTAGCATGCAATATTTATCCTTTTGTGTCTGGCTTATTTCACTTAGCATAATGTTTTCAAGGTTAATTCATGATAAAATATATATTAGAATTTCATTCCTTTTTAAGACTGAATACTATTTCATTGTATGTATATATCACATTTTGTTAATCCATTCATTTGTTGATGACATTTGGGTACCTTGTAACAGAGCCTGCTGCTTTTTCCATTTGTGTTTCTGGTTCTGCAAGACAGACTAGTAAGTCCTTCAGATACTGACTCCCCCAACCCCCGACAGGTCAGAGGAGACATACATGATATTTTGCAAATAAAGTATGTTTTACTCCCTCCAGTTGGAAGAGGAAAACCAGGAACAAAGTTGCTATTTAGGAATATCACTGCAACAGGGAGGGGTCAAAGGCAAGTAAAACACCACAAAAACTTCTACTGTTTCTTCATTGGACCTTTGCTTCATTTGCTACAAAGCTTTGTTTTCTAGAACTCCTACAGTGTTCAAATAACTTATGGTTGCTTCTTTGATTGTTCTATGGAAGATAACTTATGGTTGCTTCTTTGATTGTTCTATGGAAGAATAAGTATTTGGAGAGTCCTCATCTACCTTTCTGCTGATGTTACTCCTCACATATTTTAAGTTAGGCATTGTATCACCAATATATTAAATAAAAGGAAAATAAACTTTTAAGTATTAACACTTATTTCCCCATCATATCTTCGTGACTTTGTGTTCTTGCCCTAGGACAGAAGGTGATCATAGGCTCAGTCATTCCTTCTTGTTGAGTATATGTGGGTTTTGGTAGGGCACCATGTTAATGACTCTTCTTAGACAAAGGACCTCCCCTAAGAGTTCTTGCCCAAAGTAGAACTGAAAGAATACATTGGAGTATCAGGGTGATATCAAAAAAAGAATGGATATAGGGGAATCACAGCAAGAAAACCCTGTAACAGAAGTTCAGATGGTTTATGTCGCCACTCCTTCCCATGTTATTTATGTCTTAATTTTTCACTGTTTCATTTAAATCTAGGATTAGGCAATAGATCAGGAGAATGGTGGATCATCCAACTACTATTAGCTTAATTTAATTTAATTTTATTTTCTTTGAGATATATACTTAATAGAAAATTTCCTCTCCCAGGGTAAGACATTTTGATCACCATAATTATCTTTTATTTATAATATTTTTAGTCAAAACATAATAAGTTGCAAACCCTGATTGTAAGCACTATGGATTTTTTTTTTAGTTTTAAGGTAAAATGAAAGCATCTTATGAGATAGCCCTATAATGTATGCTACTTCCCTCATTAACCATAACACAAAGATTAATTACATAACTAGATTATATATATGTTACAAATTTAATGATATTTTATTATGTTTAAGATTTTTAAAATTTATTTATTTGAAAGAGAGAAACACAGCTAGAGAGGGAACACAAGCATGAGGAGTGTTAGAGGGAAAAGCAGGCTTCCCACTGTGTAGGGAGCCCAAAGTGGGGCTCGATCCCGGGACTCTGGGATTATGACCTGAACTGAAGGCAGCCACTTAATGACTGAGCCACCCAAGTGCCCCTATTTAATGATATTTTAAAGGCAAAGTTGATTTAGGCAATCAAGCATTTAACATTATGCAGGTAGGATTTCTAGAATAAAATGATGCTATCATGAAGGAATATGTTTTTCATGAAGGAATATTATGGTTAACCCTACCCAGCTATTAAATCAATGGTGTATTTTCAAATAATGTAATCTTATAACTACGAAAAATTGTATATTTAGTATGTCTCAAGACAAGACCATAATCGTAATCAATTACTTAATATAACTACTTCCCTCAATACTCTTGTGACATTCTTTTCTTAAGAACATTTATATAATTTACAAGTTATATATTTAACCATAAAGTTATATTTTGAGGTTGTATATACATGTTATGAAGTGAGCTGTGTTTCAGAAATATCTTAGTATTTAGTTCTCTTAAAACTGTCCATATTGAAATACAATCAGACTTCTTGATGCCTTACTAGACCCATATTATAATTGTCTTTTTTGTATATGGTTATAAAAAGTGGTAGTTTAGCATCAAAATTCAATTTTTTGATTCTCCAATTTAAACATAATATAGGATATAGACATTGTTTAGAAACTGTCAGCTTCAAAATGTTCAGACAGCAAACATTGCCAAAATCTAATAACCACTATGTAATATTTAAATGAATTTGATGGGCTTTATAAGGCACTTAATCTCTGTGCTTGTGTCTACATGACACAAACCATTGGGTTGAAAAAAACAAAAAATTAGTTTGCTATCTGGAAAATTCATTTAAGTACTGGATATATATAAGAGTGTAGAAAATTTTGACTTCTATCTAATTTGAAATGTCACAGATCTGTATAAGAAATAGCTATTGAAAAACAGGTTCAAGAATTTTGTGGAAAATAAATTTCAACAATTAACACTTCTGCGTGTTATCATTTCTTACACGGCCTTACTTTTTGTGCTTTATTATTCAATAAACATTTTTTGATTATACTTCTTTAATTCTTAGGATTAGATAATGTTTTAAATACAGAACTGTAAAATCCATTTGATACAGATTCCAATATTTATAGTATATGTTTTCTGTAATATGTTATATTTTTTCTAATATTTTTATATTTTTTATGAGTTTGGAGAAGGCAATCCGTGAGACACCTAAAATAATTATATTTTGAATGTTAAGTAACTGAAGGTTGCTGGGGGGTGAGGGTGAGGGATAGGGTTACTGGATTATGGAAAAATATAATAAAATATTAATATTGCCTCTAAAAATAATTATTCCTACATTAGCTGATTATTTTCTGATGAATTATACGAACTGTAGGCATCCTATCTTCAAAGATATGGCATTTTAATTTATAAATAGGTGTTCCAGGAATAAAACAAACAAACAAAAACATGAGATGTGTTCATTTAGAACAAGAATATTAACACATGGATAAAGTTTCTGTAGTAAACTGTAATTTTCATCTTAAGAGTTAAGATGGTGGAGAAGACTATAACCTCATACATAGAGAGAGGAAATAAGTTAGCTAAATTGGAAAGGACAAACAGATGTTAGGGGATATAATCAGGAGTAACAAAAGTCAGAAATAAATACAGACAGATCAGGAGGTTAGACCTAAGAAATGATAAAAGTAGATGAAATAGGAAAAATAAACGGGTGAGAAAAAGATTTTTTTTCACTTCCACATTTTAAAAAACATGAATAAATCACACTGTTTAAACTGAAAATCTCATGTGGTCATAAGAAAAAGAGAATTACCGTTAAAGTAACACAGACCTGAGTTTGTTAGCAAGCTTAAAAATTAATATGCTATGATATTTTTGTATTGAGATGTTTTTAGAGAACTTTAAATTTAATAGTGAAATTGTGGGGAAATGACAGAAATTTCCCATATATCCTGTATCCCACACTCACATTGATAGCCTCTCCCGTTATCAATAAACATCTTCTGCACCAGTGGTACATTTGTAACAGCTGATGAACCTACACTAACACGATTATAATTACCCAAAGAAAATTGTCTAAATTATGGCTCACTCTTGGTGTTGTATATTCAATGGATTTGGACAAATAGAGAATGATATAAATCCATCTGATGGCATAACCTCTAGTATATTTTTACCTCCCTAAAAATCCTCTCTGCTCCAACTATTTGACCCTAGGGAACTGTTAATCTGTTTATTGTCTCCATAGTTTTGTGTATTCTAGAATTTCATATAGTTGAAATCATACTGTATATAGCCTTTTCACACTGGCTTTACTTATTAATATATGCATCTAAGATTCCTCCATTTGTTTTTATGGTTTGATAGTTCATTTTGTTTTAGCACTAAATAATATTCCATTGTTTGGATGTGCCACATTTTATTTATCAGTAACCTACCAAGGGATATCTTGGTTCCTTCTAAATTTTGAAAATTATGAATAAACATGCATCTGTAGATTTTTCTTTGGGCATAAGTTTTCAGATCCTTTGGGTAAACACCAAGGAGTGCAACTGCTGGATTATATGATAAGAGTATGTTCAGTGTTGTAAGAAACCACTAACCTCTTCCAAAGTGGCTGTAGCATTTTTCATTCCCATCAACAATAAATGAGAGTCATTTTTGCTCCATGTATCAGTGACATCGATCTTCTCAGAGTCCTGGATTTTGGCCATTCTAAATAAGCATGTGATATCTCATTCCTTTAACTTGTATTTCCCTGATGACATATGATACAGAACATTTTTATTTTTTAAAGATTTTATTTATTTATTTATTTGACAAAGAAATATACAGCTAGAGAGGAAACATAAGCAAGGGGAGTGAGAAAGGGAGAAGCAGGCTTCCCTCCAAGCATGGAGCCCCATGTAGGGCTCAATCTCAGGACGCTGGGATCATGACCTGAGCTGAAATGCAGCCGTTTAACGACTGAGCCACCCAAATGCCCCAAGAATGATAACAGGGACCTCATTAGTTATGCACTGGTGGGTTATCAGCAAGGAATTATGAGTGTAAGAAGGTTCCCTTTTCTCCACATTCTCTCACCAACATCTGTCATTTCCCGACGTGTTCATTTTAGCCATTCTGACTGGTGTGAGGTAGTATCTTACTGTAGTTTTGATTTGGGCTTTCCTGATGCCAAGTGATGTTGAGCATTTTTTCATGTGTCTGTTGGCCATTTGAATGTTTTCTTTGGAAAAATGTCTGTTCATGTCTTCTTCCCATTTCTTGATTTGATTATTTGATCTTTGGGTGTTAATTTTGAAATTCTTTTTTGATTTTGGATACTAGCCCTTTATCTGATAACACATTTGCAAATATCTTCTCCCATTCTATCCATTGTCTTTTGTTTTTGTCAACTATTTCCTTTGCTGTGCAAAAGCTTTTTAGAGATGTGTCTAGGAAGAAGCTGTGGCTGAGGTCACAGAGGTTGCTGCCTATGTTCTCCTCTAGAATTTTGATGAATTTCTGTCTCATATTTAGGACTTTTATCCATTTGGAGCTTATTTTTGTGGCTGTTGTAAGGAAATGGCCCAGTTTCATTCTTCTGCATGTGGGTGTCTCATTTTCCCAACACCATTTGTTGAAGAGACTCTTATAAAGGATGAGGAAGGACACCATATCACAATTAACATGTTTTTCTAACAAAAAGAGCTAACAATTTTTAGATATTTATGCCTCTAACATGGGAGCAGTCAATTATACAAACCAACTGATAAAAAATTAAAGAAATACATTGATAATAATACATAGTATATAATACATAATAATAATACATAGTATAAATAATATATAATAATGATATATAGTAGATAATAATACCTAGTCTAAAAATAGTAGGGAGCTTTTGCACCCCACTCAGTGCAAAGGACAGATCATCTAAGCAGAAGGTCAACAAGTAAATAAGAATTTTGAATGATGCATTGGACCAGATGGACTTCACAGATATATTCAGGGCATTCCATCCTAAAGCAACAGAATACACATTCTTCTCGAATGCACATGAAACTTTCTCCAAAATAGATCACATACTGGGTCACAAATCTCTCAACTGGTACAAAAAGATTGGGATCATTTGCTGCATATTTTCAAACGATAATGCTTTGAAACTGGAACTCAGTCACAAGAAGAAATTTGTAAGAACTCAAATACACAGAGGTTACAAAGCATCCTACTAACAAATTAAAATGAAAACACAACTGTTCAAAACCTTTGGGATGCAGCAAAGGCAGTCCTAACAGGGAAGTATATAGCAATAAAAGCCTTTCCCAAGAAACAAGAAAGGTCTCAAATACACAACCAAACCTTACATTTAAAGGAGCTGGAAAAAGAGCAGCAAATAAATCCTAAGCCCAGAAGAAAGGAATTAATAAAGGTTAGAGCAGAAATCAATAAAATAGAAACCAAAGGAACAGTTGAACAGATCAAGGAGACTAGAGGCTGGTTCTCTGAAAGAATTAATAAGATTGATAAACCCTTGGCCAGACTTATCAAAAATAAAATAAAAAGAATCCAAATAAATAAAAACATAAATAAAAAAGGAGAGATCACACCAATACTAAAGAAACACAAACAATTATAAGAACATATTATGAGCAACTATATGCCAACAAATTAGGCAATCTGAAAGAAACTGATGCATTCCTAGAGATATATAAACTACCAAAACTGAAACAGGAGGAAACAGAAAACCTGACCAGGGGTGCCTGGGCGGCTTAGTCATTAAGCAGCTGCCTTCAGATCAGGTCATGATCTCAGGTTCCTGGAAATGAGCCCCACATCATGCTCCCTGCTTGACAGGAAGCCTGCTTCTCCCTCTCCCACTCTCTCTGCTTGTGTTCCCTCTCTTGCTGTGTCTTTCTGTCAAATAAGAAAAAAAAAAAAAAAGAACAGACCCATAAGCAGCAAGGAAATTGAAGCAGTAATCAAAAATCTCCTAACAAACAGTGCCCAGGGTTGGATACCCAGGGAAATTCTTCCAAATATTTGAAGAAGAATAAATGCCTATTCTTCTGACATTGTTTCAAAAAATAGAAATGGGAATAAAACTCCCAAACTCTTTTTATGAGGCCAGTATTACCTTGATCCCAAAACCAGACAAAGGCCCCATCAAAAGGAGAATTATAGACCAATATCCCTAATGAACATGAATGCAAAAATTCTCACCAAAATACTAGCCAATAAGATCCAACAGTATATTAAAAGGATTATTCACCATGACCAAGTGAGACTTACTCCTGGGCTGCAAGGGTGGTTTAACATCTTCAAACCAATCTATATGATACAGTACATTAATGAAAGAGAAAACAAGAACCATATGGTCCTCTCAATAGATGCAGAAAAGTCATTTGACAAAGTACAGCATTCTTTCTAGATTAAAAATTTTCACAATGCAGGGTAGAGGGTACATACCTCAATATCATAAAAGTCATCTATGAAAAAGTCACAGTGAATATCATTCTTAATGGGGAAAAACTGAAAGCTTTTCCTCTAAAGTCAGGACACAGCAGGGATGTCCACTATCACCGCTGTTATTCCACATAGCACTAGAAGTCCTAGCCTCCGCAATCAGAAAGCAGAAAGAAATAAAAGACCTCTGAATTAGCACTCTTCACAGATGACATGGTACTGTATGTGAAAAACCCAAGAGTTTCTGCTCCAAAATTGCTAGAACTCATACAGGAATTCAACAAAGTAGCAGGATATAAAACCAATGAGCAGAAATTAGTTGCCTTTCTATACACTGACAATGAAACAGAAGAAAGGGAAATTAAGGAATCCATCCCATTTATAATTTGCACCAAAGACTAGAAGATATCTAGGAATAAACCTAACCAAAGAGGTAAAGGATCTGTACTAAGAAAACTATAGAACACTCATGAAAGAAATTGAGGAAGACACAGAGAAATGGAAACATTTTTCATGCTTATGGATTGGAAAAACAAATATTGTTAAAATGTCTATGCTACCTAGAGCAATCTATATATTTGATGCAGTCCTATCAAAATACAATCAGCTTTTTTCACAAAGCTGGAAAAATAATCCTAAAATTTGTATGGAACCAGAAAGGACCCAAATAGCCAAAAGAGTTTTGAAAAAGAAAACCAGGAGTGCCTGGGTGGCTCAGTTGGTTAAGTGGCTGCTTTTGGCTCAGGTCATGATCCTGGAGACCCGGGATCGAGCCCCACATTGGGCTCCCTGCTCGGCAGGAAGCCTGCTTCTCCCTCTCTCAGTCCCTCTGCTTGTGTTCCCTCTCTGGCTGTGTTTCTCTCTGTCAAATAAATAAATAAAAATCTTAAAAAAAAAAAGAAAAAGAAAAAGAAAAAGAAAAAGAAAAAGAAAACCAAAGCTGGTGGCATCACAATTCCAGACTTCAAGCTCTATTACAAAACTGTAATCATCAAGACAGTGTGGTACTGACACAAAAACAGACACATAGATCAATGAAACAGAATAGAGAACCCAGAAATGGACCCTCAATTCTATGGTGAACTCATCTTTGACAAAGCAGGAAAGAATATCCAAAGGGGATTTCTCCTATCTTAAAATATCAGGACATATTTTTCTTCCTGAAACCATTAGTGACTATTCTTTAAGTCTTTGGCACTCTGAACTAATTATAATGGTCATGGAGATAAGAAATATAGATTCTCTTTGCAAATTTGTGATTTTTTTTTTTCTGGCCTTGAATTACATGGACTCTTACTAAATGATAAGCCACTCACCAATGCCAAATTGGGGTTTCCTCAACAATTAAAAAAAAGAAGTGACGCAAGACTCTCAGAAGTAATAATAGGGACTATTGCCATAATATGTATGCTTGCCTGATTCACTAAAGCCCTGGATTATTGTTTTCAGTGGCACAGCACACAGAAGAAGGGGTTTTATGTATATAATCATGTTCAACAAGACTCAATAAGGTTGTCAGTAAAAAAAATACCTTCTGTTATGTTAAAAAAGCTATTGGCCAGTGGGATGAAAAAAATGGGTCAAAAAATGAGTTACTTAGATGTTCAAAAAAATTCAAAAGACCAATTAACTTAATAGATTTTCTTAATTTTAAGCTAGTTTAAAAGTATATTAATAACATTTTGTGCTTATAATTATTACATACAGTTGGCCCTTAAAAAATGAGGTGTCCAGGCACACTGACCCACCATGCAGTAAAAAATCCATGTATAATTTTTGACTCTCCAAAAATTTAACTACTAATAGCCAGCTGTTTACTGGAAGAATTTCTGGCAACACAAGGGGGTGATTAACACATATTTTGTGTTTCATACGTATTATTGTATAATATCATATCATATATTTTATTTTTACATTAAAGTAAGCTATAGGAAAGAAAATGTTATTAAGAAAACTGTAGCTAATGAATCATTGAACACTATTTCAAAAACTAATGATGTACTATGTAGTGGCTAACTGAACATAATAAAAAAAGAAAATGGTGTTTCAAAATAAGATTTTAAACTAAAAAAAGTGCTATAGGTGAATCTGAGTAAAGAAATAGTGTCTTCATATCATTTTAATTCTTGCATCTTTTTCGTAAATTGAAATTATTTTCAAATAATTTTTTGATTAAGAAAACAAAAGAAGAAAAATAAATTTATAGTACTACACTGTATTTATTTATTTATTTTTAGAGATTTTATTTATTTGACAGAGAGAAACACAGCTAGAGAAGGACATAAGCAAGAGGAGTGAGAGAGGGAGAAGCAGGCTTCCCGCTGAGCAGGGAGCCTGATGTGGGGCTCGATTCTCGGTCTCCGGGATATGACCTGAGCCGAAGGCAGTCGCTTAACCAACTGAGCCACCCAGGCACCACCTACACTGTATTTATTTTTTAAAAATCATGTATAAGTGGACATGTGCAGATCAAATCTATGTTGTTCAAGGGTCCACTGTAGTTATGTTATCTATAAGCATACTCATTGCTATTTTTCTATTAACTTGCATATGAAACCCTCAAAGCCATGAAAGACTCATCGAATAATTATTACTATGCATTATTTATGTTATAAAGTTGGATACCTTACTGAAACTATGTTAAAATCTTAAACTTTTGGAAAAGTTCCATTTATAATGAACACACAGAAAGTTTTATCTTATCATACTAAATCTAAATAAAAATAAATCATTCTGTGAAAGTGCTAATGTGACATTAAACATGACCTTTTAAGCAACTGATTGAAATGCAAGTTATAAAAAGAAAAAAGCAGTAAGCTAAATAATGTCACATCAAACAGTGTATCAATTTATGTCAGTTTCATTAGAAATGCTAAAATAAGTTTTGGTTTAATGGGTTATTAATTTAGAATATATGTCTGTATGGTCCTACATGTTTGAATTATAAGATTTCTTAGTGCATAAGAATTTTTTATGCCCATATGATTTTGATAATAAATAGTCAGCATACTGCTATGTGTTGCCTCAGATTCAAAACTTAATATTTAAGTGAGACCAGACTTAAGGTGATAGTCTGAACCTTCAAAAATCAGTGAAATGAATGCATATGGAAGCACAAGTCATACTGACCACCTTAGATGAGATGAGAGGTAACCTTTCTTATGATTATTTTGAGGAAGTTGTTAAATACCCAATACCCCCAGAAAATTTTCATCACAATATGTAAACCTAATCATCAACTATGTGTCTACTGAGAAGGGAAAGGGACAATAATCAGAAACAAAGTGTTGCTTATGACCTATAAAAGAAGATTTGCTAAAGGAGTATTATTGTTGACCCAGTGAAGGTCGTCTGATGCTTCTAGAGAAGTGGAATTGGTCCCACTTAGGGTCAACTGCTAAACAGTTGACCCTAAGTGGAAAATTTTCCATTCCATTCTCTTCTATTAAATTGATGACTGGTATACCCATGAATAAATTATTATATAAAAATAAAATGTAAAACATTTTAGCAATTTTACTCTTTCATTCATCTATTATTTTCTATGCTTTGGCTCCTTCATGTAATCATTGATTAACTAGAACTTTCCTTCTCAGTTTACTGGTATAATAATGGAGACACATAGAGTAAAAACTACATCTAAGATTTAGTGCATATTGACTAAGATATGTGAAAAATGTATCTATATCTATATCTACATATATCTATGTCTATCTATATCATCTCTATCTATCTATATCTATATCTATATCTATATCATCTATATCTATATCTATATATACAATTTAAGGTCAGCTATCACTCTTTTTTTTAGGTTGGACCTATTGGTTATTATTTCTTGATCTTTAGTATTTCTCTTCCAGGCTAAAAAGGTCTTCTGAAACTAATGCCAAATACAGAAGTAATTTGCAGAAGTTCAACAAGAACTGAAAATTTAAAATACTTTTTGGAGTTTCAAAGTCATAACATACATTTCTTTTTTTTTTTAAGATATGGCATTCCCATCACTCACTAAAATATACTATTTATATTTTGAGGACAGTATCTTAAAGCATTGGACAAATATTTTATAGTTTGCATGTTACTAGCTGCCAGTAGATTGGATGTTATAAAGATACCTACGACACTCTTCCAGTATTAGAGAAAGATTTCAAAAGTGTACAAACTTTTGTGTTCCCTCTCTCACTGTATCTCTCTCTGCCAAATAAATAAATAAAATCTTTTTTTAAAAAAAGAATTGCTTTTATTTTTCCTGCTGAGATGTTTCTTTCTCCCTGGTCTTTTAAGCATCTCAAAAGCAAATGACACAGTATCATATGATTTCACTTTAATGTGGAATCTAAAATATGAAGTAAATGAATAAACAAACAAAAAGCAGAATCAGACTTATAAATATAGACAACAAACTGATAATTGGCAGAAGGAAGAGGGTGAAAGGATAGGTAAAATGAGTGAAGGGGAGTGGGAGATTCAGGCTTCCAGTTATGGAATAAATAAGTCATGAGAATAAAAGGGATAGCATAGGGAATATAGTTAATGATATTGTAAGTATTGTATGGTGACAGATAGTAGTTATACTTGTGGTGAACAAAACATAGAGAGAATTTGAATCACTGGGTTGTACACCTGAAACTAATCTAACATTGTGTGTCAATTAAAACTAAAACTAAAACTAAAAAAAAAAAAAAGCAAATAAAGTTAAGTCAGGAACTAGGAGCTCATCCAAACCAAATGCAGTTGTAACTCATAACTAAGTATAAATCAATGGGGGAAGAGGTAGTTCTATGAAATACTAGGGAGGATATAATCTGCCCCTAATCAATTCAAATGCAGGAATTTTTGCCTATTTTTAACTTTGTAGTACTCCTCTGATAAGAAAATGTATATTTCTAATGAAATGTCCCTGATATGGTGACACTTTTCCCTTTTAATGTGCTTTTTTGTAAGGATGTAATTTAGAGAAAAAAATGGCAATAGTCTAAATGGCAAAAATGAGTGAATATATAAGTATATTTAGATTCCTTTATAAAAAAAGATATGTTACCATTATAATTTTAATTAAAAATTGAGAGAAAAATTAATAAAAAACTAAATGAAAAGCAACATAGAGCAATTTATAAATACCATGATTTAAATATGTAAAGAGGGAGTAACATCAAAAAAATAGCAAAAAGCAATTTTCCACTATCTTCCCCTCAAAAGAACACGAGTTTTGAAAATCATCTATGGATGATAGTCCCTTTGCAGATGTCCAAAAGTCCAGCAGAGAAGCTCTAACACATCCCTTGGAGCAAAGAAAAATACAAGACAGGCATGCTGGGTGAAATAATGATTTTACTTTACCTGTGTCACCCTTCCCCCATGGCAAGAGCGTTCAGTGCCAAGAGAGACCTACTTGACTGGCAACTTCTCCCACAGTGGAGAATAAGAGCATGCAATTGAACACCTGATTTCCTCAGCTGTGCATACAGGATGCTGCCAAAGAGGCCCAATTCTTTTTCACTCCATCCAGAATACTAAATGTGCTGCACAACTGCTGCAAGGTGGGAGAGCTAAAACAGCAGCCATGGCTCTGATGGCATCAGTCTGATGGATTCCATCAGAAACTAGACCAGGCAATACTGGTATACCTTGCCTGTCATTCTCACAACTGTAGTATGGGCATTCCCAATACCGTATGAATCTTACCCACTCCCACAACATGGTTGTCCTCTTGTGTATGTTCCTGAGGACAGTAAGTGTGAGCTTCTGCAGTTGGCTAATGAATATGCATGGAAAGTTGGCCTGACTTGGGGACTGGGAGAAAATACACAAGCTTAAGCATTCAGCACTGCCCTATGGTAAGCAAACAGGAGACTATCAGTAACTGGCCTGATTTTGCAGGATTAAGAGAATACCACCACCACCATCACCACCAATCCCCAACCAACCTTGTCAAACAATAAAAAATACTGTATCTGGTAAAACAGTCTCTCAGACATGAAAGGAAAATAATTAATAGCAATCCTTCTCAAACTCTACTGAAGAATAGGCAAGGAAGGAATATTTCTTTTTTTTTTTTTTTTAAAGAGAAGCACCTTTTTTTTTTAAAAGATTTTATTTATTTATTTGACAGAGAGAAACACAGCAAGAGAGGGAACACGAGCAGAGGGACTGAGAGAGGGAGAAGCAGGCTTCCCACCGAGCCGGGAGCCTGATGTAGGGCTCCATCCAGGGTCTCTGGGATCATGACCTGAGCTGAAGGCAGTCACCCAATCAACTGAGCCACCCAACTGAGCCAAGGAAGGAATATTTCTTAACTCAATTTATAAGGACAGCATTACCTTGATACCAAAACAAGAATGTCAGAAAAAAAAAAAGAAAGAAAGAAAAAGAAAAAAGAAAAAAGAAAAAAAGAAAATTACAGGCTGGTATCCCTGATGAACATAGATTTTTAAAAAATCCTCAAAAACATGGATTCTGGGAAACAAACTCAGGGCTTCAGAGGGGAGGGGCATGGGGGGATGGGGTATTAGGGAGGGCATGTCTTGTGATGAGCACTGGGTGTTATATGCAACTAATGAATCATTAAATACTTCATCAAAAGCTAATGATGTACTCTACGGTGGCTAAATAAATAAATAAATTAGCAAACCAAATTCAATAATACATTAGAAGGAACATACATCATGATCAAGGAGGATTTATTCCAGGGATGCAAGAATGAGTCAACATTCACAAATCAATAGATGTGATATACCACATTAACAAAATAAAGGATAAAGAAAAACACTTGATCATCTCAGTAGATGCATAGCATTTGACGAAATTCAACATCCATTTATGCTAAAACTCTCAACAAAGTGGTTATAAAAGGACTATATCTCAACATTATAAAAGTCATATATGACAATCCTACATCTAACATCATACATACTGGTGAAAAGTTGAAAGCTCTCCCTCTAAAATCAAGATCAAAGTAAGGTTGCCTAAAAAACAAGATTGTCTACTCTTGTCATTTCCATCAACATACTACTGGAAGTCCAGAAAAAATTAGGCAAATAAAAGATATGAAATGTATCTGAATCAGAACAAGAGAAGTAAAATTATCTCTGCTGACGACATGATCTTATATACAGAAAACCTTAACGATTCCAGAACCAATAAATGAATTCAGTAAAGCCTCAGAATACAAAATCAATATACAGAAATCAACTGCATTTCTATATACTAATGACAAAGAATCAAAAAAAAGAAAAAAATTACATTTTCAGTAGCATCAGTGATAAAATAGAATAAATTTGATCACAAGTCACCTTTACAATGAAAGTTATAAGACATTAATGAAAGAAACTGAAGCAGACACAAATAAATGAAAAGAGAGTCCATCTTCATGGATTAGAAGAAAAAAATTGTTAAAATATACATATTACCTAAAGCAATATACAGATTCAATGCTTTGCCCATTTTTAATTCTCTTCAATAAATAAAATTGGGAAAACTGGATATTCACATACAAAAGAATGAAAGGGATCCCTTTCATCATTCATAAAATTTAATTCAAAATGGACTAACCACTTAAATTTAAGACCGTAAACCATAAAACTCCCAAGATGAAAACATAGGGATAAAATTCCTTGATGCTGATCTTTGCATTGATTTTTTTAAATTTGGATATAGTACACAAAGTAAATGTCAGAAGAGCAAAAATAAACAATTGCATCAAACTAAAAGCTGCACAGCAAAGTAAGTGATCAGTAAAATGAAAGGCAACTTATGGATCAAGAAAAAATATTTGCAAGCCATATATCAAATAAGGCATTAATATATAGAAGATAAAAAAGTTACACAACTCAATAACCAAAAAGAAAAAAGAAAGAAAGAATCCAATTAAAAATGAGCAGAGGACTTGAATATCCATTTTTCCAAAGAAGATATTTGGAGGGTCAACAGGTACATGGTAATATTTTCAACATCACCAATGATCAGGGAAATGCAAATAAAAATTACAATGAGATATCACCCCATACCTGTTAGTATAGTTTTTACCAAAAATACATCTGATAACAAGCAGCACTGAGGAGGTGGAGAAAAGCTAATCCTTGCTCAAAGTCGGTGGAAATGTAAATTGGTTTAGCCTTTATTAAAACAGCATGAAGTTTCCTCAAGCAATGAAAAATAGAACTACCATAAGATTAAACAGTCTCACTTTTGATGATAATATCTGAAGGAAAAGATATGAGTATAGCTGAGAGAGACCTGCACTCCCATGTTCATTGCAGCATTATTCACAATAGCCAAGATATAGAAACAACTTGTTTGTTAATGGATGACTGCATTAAAATGTTACATATATATATATATATATATATATATATATATATTTATTCAATGGACTATTATTCAGTCATAAGAAAGAAGGAAATTCTGGCATTTGCAATAATATGGATGAATCTAGAGGACATTATGCTAAGTTAAATTAGCCAGACAGGGAAAGACTATGATCTCACTTATATGTGAATTCTAAAAAAAAAAAAAAAAAAAAATGTTGCACTCATAGAGACGGAGTAGAAAAGTGGTTACTAGGGGCTGGGGGCTGGGGGAGAGTGAAAGATGTTAGTCAAAGGGTATAAGCTTTCAATTTTAAGATATATAAGCTCTAGGAATCTAATGTACAGCATGATGACTATAGTTAAAATTCTTTTTGTGTACTTTAAATTTGTTAAGAACATAAACCTTAAGCATTTTCAACACACACACACACACACACAAAATATCTAAAATGATGGATGCATAAATTAACCTGATTGTGGTCATCAAAATATACATATATCAAATCATCATCATGTTGTACAATTAAACATATGCACAATTTTATTAATTATACCCCAATAAGCTGAAAAAATGAGAATACCAATGTAAGCAGATCAAAATTTGCATAAATAAAAGGCTGAAAAAAAAACCCAGAAATATTGACTTCTATTGGGGTTATTTTCTCTCTTCGTTCTACTGGTTTTAATTATCAAACGTTAGATTAGCCTAAAGAGCCTATGGCAGGCCTATATAGAACTGCAACAGGCTCTTTGGATCTGGGGGTAATCCCTTCCATCTTGTAGATAACTACTCTCCTTTTGAGTAATAGCTCTTGGCCTACAACTAGACACAAGTAGAGAGTGAATACTTAACCATGGATCACCAAGTTATCAAGCAACCTGATCTATGCATCATTAACTTGGTGTTATCTGATTCACCAACCCAAAAATCTGGGTATATATAGCAGTACCCCAGCATCAGATGAAGTGGTAAATACATGCTTGGCTTGAATAGGCCCTGAAGACACAAATAAGTTACATGAAGAAGTGGCCCAAAGGCCCAGGATCTCCACTCTGTAATTAGCTTTTCTCTCCAAACCAGCACCTATGGTCTCATGGGGAGTCCCCTTTGATTATTCAACAAGGGAAGATGGACCTGGTTACAGATGGTTCTACATAATGTACAGGCATTACCTGAAAGTGGACAGCTGCAACACTATAGTCTCTTCTCAGGGATATCCTTCAAGGTCCTTGGTGAAGAGAAATATTCCCAGTGGGCAGAACTTCAAGAAGTTCACTTGGTTATGTACTTTTCTTGAAAAAAAAAAATGGCCAGATATGGAATTACATAGCAATTAAAGGGTGGTGGTCAATGGTTTGGCTGAATGGTCAGGTACAGGATGGCAATAGAATAAAAAATTGAGGGAAGTAATATGTGGATAGTCTTCTCTAAGTAGGTAATAACATGAAGATATTTGTGCCCAATAGGAGTGCTCACCAAAGAGTGACCAAGCAGAGGAGCATTTTAATAATCATGTAGATAGGATGACCTGTTCTGTGGATACTAGTCAGCCTGTTTCCCCGACCATCTCTGTCATTGCCCAATGGGCTCATGAACAAAGTTGTCCTAGTGTCAGTAATAGAAGTTATACATGGGCTCACAACATGGACTTCCACTCACCAAAGTCTAATTGGCTACAGCCATTAACAAGTGCCCAATCTGTTAGCAGCAGAGACCAACCCTGAGCCTCCAAATGGCCCTCTTCTCTTCAGTGAGCAGTCAGTAACCTGGGGGTGGATTGCTTCTATGAGACTGCTTCCATCATGGAAGGGTCAGCATTTTGTCCTTCCTGCAGTAGACACTCTAGATTAGAGGTCATTTGCCCTGAATGCAATGCTTCTGCAAAACTAACACCTGTGGATTTACAGAATGCCTTATCCCCTGTCATAGTATTCCATATAACATTGTGTGAACTCAGGTAACTTTCACTTCACAGCAAATGAATCTTTTCAAATATTCCCATTTCTTATTGGATTGTTTTGTTTTCTCCTTATGTTTTTATGGTTATTTAAATTTCTGAATACAAGTTTTTTTTTTTTAAGATTTTATTTATTCATTTGACAGAGAGATCACAAGTAGACAGAGAGACAGGCAGAGAGAGAAGAGGAAATAGGCTCCCCTGCTGAGCAGAGAGCCTGCCAAGGGCCTGGATCTCAGGACCCTGAAATCATGACCTGAGCCGAAAGCAGAGGCTTTAACCCACTGAGCCACCCAGGCACCCTGAATACAAGTGTTTTATCAAGTAGTTTATAAAAATTTCCTCCCAGACTATGACTTGTGTTTTCATTCTCTTATCAGAGGTTTTGGAATAGCAGAAAATTTTAATTTTGGTTCAGTTTATCAGCGTGTTCTTTTATGAGACTGTGCTGTATCTAAGAAATATTCACTTACACAAAAGTAACAAAAGTTTTTTTTCCCAACATTAGCTTCTAGAAATCTTACAGTATAGTTCTTACATTTAGTTCATAATTCCATTTTTAGTTAATTTTAGTATAGAGTTTGAAAGATTTGCACGTTCTTTGTTTTTTGTTTTGGGGCATTTTTTTTTGCATGTATCTATGCAATTATTTCAGCACCATTTGCTGAAATTGCTTTTGTACTTTGGTCAAAAATCAGCTATTCATATCTGTGTGGGAGTGTTTTGACTTGCTATTCTATTTCATTGATTTATTTGACTTTTTATACCACTACCACATTGTCTTGATTAGAAAAAGTTTATAATAAGTCTGGAAGTCAGATAGTATAAACATTCTAAATTTATTCTTCTTTTTCAAAGTTGTTTTGGGTATTCTAGCAACTTTGAATGGCTGTATGAATTTTAGAATGAGTTTGCTACTTTGTACAATAGTTCAATAATAATTTGTCAGTGTAAAGCTTTTTCATATATTTTATCAAATGTATTCTGAAATACAAGTCCTCCATATTTCTTGATGATACTGTAAAGGGTATTTTTATTTTATTTTATTTATTTTTTAAAGATTTTGTTTATTTATTTGAGATAGAGAGAGAGAAAGAGCATGAGCAGGGGGAGGAACAAAAGGAGAGGGAGTAGCAGACTCCCAACTGAGCAGGAAGTCTATACTTGGGGCTCAGTCCCAGGAGCCTAGGGATCATGACCTGAGCCAAAGGCAGCACTTAATCAACAGAGCCACCAAGGTGCCCCTGTAAAAGGATTTTTAAAATTTTAGCTTCTGACTGTTTATTGTTAGCATACAGAAATGAATTTTTTTAACATTGGTATTTCATCCTGGTAGATTACTAAATTTATTTGTTAAATTTATTAATTCCAGTAGTTTTTTTGTAAATAGTACTGGATTTTTTATACAGGCAATTATGTGGGTGGTAAATAATAATAGTTCTACTTTTTCCTTTCTAATCTGAAAAGATTTTATTTTTTTCTTTTCCACTGAATAAAACTTCTAGTACAATGCTGACTAGAACTGATGAGTACTGATACTCTTATATTCTTGATCTTGGCAGGGGTAAGGGAATATTTCAGAATGCCACGATTAAGTATGAGGTAAGCTGTACATTTTTCCTAAATGTACTTACCAGGCTGAAGAATTTTCCCTCTATTTCTAGCTGAAAATTTTTACAGAAAATTTTGTTGGCCTTTGTGAAACAATGATTTTGCATTTCCTGAGATGTTCATATGAGGTTTTTTTGGTTGTTGTTGTTTTTTAAGTCTGCCTGGTTCCACCTAAGTTCTCCTTTCTGCATTACAGTTTGGACACTACCTCAAGGCAATAAATTTGAGCAATGGTAAGGATACATTTGTTCTTTCTCATCGCTCATGAATCATTGTCCTTCAATACCCGATGTCTGATGTCTAAAGAACCACTGATTCCTACTTTTATCTGTTTGTTCATTTTTGCCTTTGTTTTGTGGTTATTTCTGGTGAAAAAGTTAGTCCAAGTCCTGTTACTCCATTTTGATTGTGCACAAAAGCTCATTTTCTAGGTATGTTGAGATCACACTATAAAGTTATGTCAGACCTGGTATTACAAAAGCCTGATTCTACAATAAGATCTCCATATCTTGAAAACGTAAACTATTGCCACACACGAAGTAGCTTAAAATAATATGATTTAGGGTTTAAGGCAATTTTAAAATTAAAATCAACAACCCAAGACTATTTAAAAACAGAGGAATAATTTTGTGAGTATAGAGACTCAATTATTTCAGATTTTAAAAAGTACATCTGAATCTTTTACATTAGGTTCTCCAACAAGATGACTCTGGAACACAGCTCAGCATATAAGATGTTTATTATGAGTCCCTTGGAATCAATACCTCTGTGTTTAGCAATGTTGGGGAGCAGGACTGAGCAGAGAGAGAAGAGGAAATGCAAAAGAAGCTCCATTAAATCCTTGCCTCCTCCTACTGAGAAACTAAAGTGTTGTTTTGCTTTAAGGTGAAAGGGCAGCTGAGGTAATGCCTGCATTGGAAATAGCAGAAAGAAATCTGCAGATGGGCCTTCTGGCAGCAGGGACAGGGTCTTTCCTCAAAGGAAGATTGGTGCCCTGAATCACCATGTTCCATCACAAGGATATCAACAATAGAAGAAAACATGAATAAGTGACATGTACAAATTCTCTAGTGTCCTAGATAACATTAATTTGAGTATCTATACCTTAATATATTTGTTAATTGGACAAAATTAAGTAATTTGGGGTGCCTGGGTGGCTTGGTTAGTTAAGTGTCTACCTTTGGCTCAGGTCGTGATCTCAGGATTCTGAGACTAAGTCCCATGTCAGGCTCCTGGCTGCATGGTAAGCCTACTTCTCCCTCCCTCCCAGTCTCTCTCCCACCTTTGTGCGCTCTCTCTCTCTCTCTCTCTCTCTCTCTCTCTCTCTCAAAGAAAATCTTTAAAAAGATAAAAATATAAATAAATAACATCAAGTAATTCCAGTTTACTTATTTTTATTACATTTAATAAAAAGCTATAGATCAGTAAGGACATAATAATCTCTTTAACAGAAAAAAAAGTGTTGCTTGTCATTACTAGTAAAGCACTTTTTGAAATAAAAATAATTCATAATTCTTTGTAATCTTTTAGTAGGTAGACCTTGGTATATTTAAAAACAAAACAACACAAAACTATTCTGTTGTTAGAATAGTATGTTTCTGATTCATATTACTAAAGGAAGCGTTTCCAAGGACCTTTAGAATTACGCTCTGAAATGTACTTGTCTATTGACCAACTAATCAAGACCCTTATTGAAAACAAGTCAAATTTTGATCTATATACTCACTAGTGACCTTCATAAATCAAAACCAGATTGTTCCAGAAACTCTCAAGCATACCCGTGCTTTTAAAACACACACACACACACACACACACACACACACACACACACCCCATATTCACCATATTCACTCCTTTGGTTGGCAAGAACTGCCTTATATTCCCATGGCAGTGCATCTGCAATCATGCACTGAGATAATAATCAGCAAATTCCTTGAAAGTAAAAAAGTGACAGAGTCAAGCAACATAAATAGTAATCCTCTAACTGTTCATTACATAAGTAGCTTAGTGTCCAATAGAGGAGACAACAGCTATAAACATTCAGGGGGTGAATAATACCAGTCTATATATCCGGGGCTTCTCTGTAGCTATTTATTTTTCTACTTTGGGAAATGAACCTTATTTAGTAATTTGCTGAATTCTAAAATATTATACATGAATAATTCTGATATATTATTAGCAAAAACCAAAAGGAGGTGAGCATATATTGACAAATTCTTATCTTGTGCAGGACTATCTGTGAATACCTAAAATCTTAGTATTTTGCACTTAAAATTCTGTTGTTTACTTAGGTATGTAAATTTTCCTACATAATTCTTCAGTCACCATCAAAATACTATTTGCTTAACAAAAAATACATTTTACATAATTTCAAACAATATTTTAGAGGGTAAAGTGTCAGCTTTTACAGGTAGACTAATTCTCAAAACTGTTAATTACATAAGTTTTAGTGGTAGAAGGAGTAATATTTGGCCTCTAAATCTTTTTTTTTTTTTTTTAAGATTTTATTTATTTATTTGACAGAGAGGGATCACAAGTAGGCAGAGAGGCAGGCAGAGAGAGAGGAGGAAACAGGCTTCCTGCCGAGCAGGGAGATGGATGCAGGCCTGGATCCCAGGACCCTGAAATCATGACCTGAGCCGAAGGCAGAGGCTTTAACCCACTGAGCCACCCAGGCGCCCTGGCTTCTAAATCTTGAGTCACAGTTCTCTGCCCTAAGATAAAAAGCAGGTAGAATATCACCAATGTATTATTGTCTTGTCTTGTTAATGCTTCATTTAAAAATAATTATAATCCGGGGCACCTGGATGGCTCAGTTGGTTAAGCGACTGCCTTCGGCTCCTGTCATGATCCCTGAGACTTGGGATCAAGCCCCACATTGGGGTCCCTGCTGGCAGGAGGCCTGCTTCTGTCACTCTCCCTGCTTGTGTTCCCTCCCTAGCTGTGTTTCTCTCTGTCAAATAAATAAATAAAATCTTTAAACAAAAAAATAATTATAATCCACAAAAATTAGAAATGGAATAAAGTGATTATATTCTCTAATTAGATTTACCAAATTGATAACATTTTACCATATTCTTTCATTATTCTCTCTCTCTCATTACTTATACCTTTGTCTTACACTTACATATCCCTCCATAATATTTCTTTGCTATTTGGAAATACGTTGCAATTATCATTTCAAATTCAAATATATCTTCTTGTAACCACTAAGAACCAATGCATCCATCCATGCAATAAACATATCATCATATCCAATAAATATAATATTGATAAAATAAATAATATCTAATAGGTATGGTCCATATAAAATGTTTGCAACTATTCCATTAATATCTCTTTAATTTTTTTCATCCATAATCCAACCAAGTGTCACTCAGGGCATGTAATTTTCATGTCTCCTAAATATGTAGTATCTTTAGTTCCCCCCCATAATAGGATAAGTGGTGGCTCCAGAAACATATTATGTCCAAGAACCTGTGAATGTTACCTTATTTGGGACAAAGAAGAGTTTTTTCAAATGTAATTAAATTAAGGATTTAGAGGGGAGATCATCTTGAATTATCCAGGTGGTACCTAAATCCAATGACAATCACCTTATAAGAGATGGAAGAGAAGACATGAAGTAGAAGGCTACGTGAAGACAGAACAAAGCCTGGGGTGATGGCACCACAAGCAGATAGCTGGAACCACCAGATCTTGTATATGGCAAGGAAGGATTCTCCCACAGTGCCTACAAAAGAAGCAGGGCTCTGATAACATCAGATTTTAAATTTCTGGCCTATATAACTATGAGAAGACAAATTATGTTATTTATACCATGAATTTATGGTCATTTGTTAGAGCAACCCTGCATACTCCCCACCTTCTTTAAATTCAATACCATATTTCATGGCTTGGGTTTTTATTTTCTTTTCAAAGCCATAACTGTTGTCTAGTAGAATGTATCAAGTGTACATTTTCTTTATTATTAGAAGTCATTGTTATTAATTTCTAATGTTTGAGATAAGACTTTTTAGTAAGAATATTGTATGGGTTGTGATGTGTTTTAATGTATCCCAACAGAAGGAATATATTGTAAGCTTATTATACTATTTATATGCCAAGTTTTTTAAATATACTTTTATTATGGAATAGCTTAGATTTATAGAAAAGTTTCAGACAGGTCAGAATTATCATATAATATTCAATTCAACTGCACTAATGTTTAATATCTTATATAATCATAGTATATTTATCAAAAGCATAAATTAATATTTGTATACTACCATTAACTACACTACAAACTTGTTCTAATTTAATCTTTTTTTTATTAAGGTCATTTTTTAAAAAAAATTTTATTTATTTGACAGAGAGAAACACAGCTAGAGAGGGAACACAAGCAGGGGGACTGAGAAAGGGAGAAGTAGGCTTCCAGCCAAGCAGGGAGCCTGATGTGGGGCTTGATCCCAGTTCTCCGGGATCATGACCTGAGCCGAAGGTAGTCACTTAACCAACTGAGCCACCCAGGCGTCCCAAGATCATATTTTTTTCTGTTCAAAGATACAATCCAGGACACATTGCATTTAGTCATTGTCTCCTTAGTCTATTCCTCTCTATGACAAATTTTTAATATTCTCTTGTTTTTCATGATCTTGACATTTTTGAAGAGATTGGCCAAGTACGTTTTTGAGTCACTCAATTTGCAGTTGTCTTTTGTTTTCTCATGATTATACTGGGGTTATTAAGCTTTAGGAAGTATAGCATAGAGATGAAAATATCTGGAGAGAAATGAATATTATATTAACATTGATTATTACTGGTGATTTCTATTGATTGTTTGTTAAGATGTCATCTGATAATTTTCTCCAACCATTTTTTTTTTCATTTTGTATTCTATTCTTTGGAAGAGAGTTACTAAGTCCAGCTCAAACTCAAGGGGAAAGGAATTAAGCTCTACCTTCTAGAAGAGGGGTTACCAATCGATTATTTGAAATCTTAAGTAGGAATGACTTATCTCTTATTCCTCACTTTTAAATTTTGTCAATCATTTGTCTCAGTATAGGTGCATGGAGAGTTATATTAATACTTGAGTATTAAACCATTACTACTACTTCTTTTTTCATGATTTTTTGGTAAGATTTTATTTATTTATTTGACAGAGAGAAACACAGCTAGAGAGAGAACACAAGCAGGGGGAGCGAGAGAGGGAGAAGCAAACTTCCCACTGAGCAGGGAGCCAGATGCAGGGCTCGTGACTTGAGCAGAAGGCAGATGCTTAACGACTGAGCCACCCAGGCACCCCTAGAATTATTATTCTAAAATATCATTCTATTCCCTTCTGTATTTGGTTATCTTATCATATTCTGTTCCTTGAGAATTACAGCACCATTAAGTCTTTGCCATTAGCCAGAAACCACAAAATAAACCTGAGCATGGTTCTCTCCCACACTACCAACACAATTCTTTATTAGTTCCTCAGGAATAATTCCTCTTAAGAGAAAAAAAAAATCACATATATGATTTTAGTTATAAGGACTTAATATTTGTATGCCAAACTACCTATTTTCATCACAGTCTGTGCTCCAGCCATGCTAGACTTTCCACAATTTCTTGAATCAATTTTGTGCTATCTAAGTACATAAAAACATTATTCTGCCATGAACTATGTTTCCACCCATCCTCACCTCCTTTGTCTGGGTAAATCTTAATTATCTTAAGATCTAAGTTTAGGGGCGCCTGGGTGGCTCAGTTGGTTAAGCAACTGCCTTCGACTCAGGTCATGACCCCGGAGACCGGAGACCGGGGATCGAGTCCCACATCCGGCTCCCTGCTCAGCGGGAGGCCTGCTTCTCCCTCTCTCAGTCCCCTTGCTTGTGTTCCCTTTCTAGCTGTGTTTCTCTCTGTCAAATAAATAAAATCTTTTAAAAAAAAAGATTAAGTTTAGTGCTCATTTCTTTAAAAAAACCTTCCCTGACTTCTTTCACCATTTGTTTATTCTGATTTTTACTGTCGTAGAACTTTTTCCTTTCCATCACAGTAGTTATCTCTTTTTAAATTACATTTTAAATGTATATATTTATAAGATCATTTAATTCATATCTGATTTATCCATTGGATTGTCAACGCTATGAGAGAACAAATGTGTGCTTAACATTATATTTTAAGCATTCAAATAGTTCCTGGAACTTATTACATATTCAGGAAATAATTTTTGAATGAATACTTTTAAATGAATGAATTTTCAGAAATCTCTGTATCTCTTTACATAACTGATAAACAAAGCCCAAACGAGTAGAGTTTGGAATTAAAGAATGTTCCACTTTCATTGCTGGTCATATATTCAATCTCTGCAGAACCATATCAAAACAAATACCCTTTTTAAAACACACCCATGTATATGCATTTGTGAATATATTTTTCACTGTGACACCTATTTTGTGAAGTTTTCTGTATCTCCTCTTCCAAAACCCTGCCACTCCCCACCCCCAACAGGTGCACTCAGGTACATAAATAGAGACAGTGTGGTTTTGAGGCCATGAATATAGTCACATTAAAGAGATGTGCATGTGTCTAGTTACAGCCAATATAGTTAGTCTGGTAGTAATCTTTCTCCTTAATTTGTGAGCTTTTGGAGGTGAGGGAACATGTATACTTTCTTGTAAATATCCAGGATCTAATGACTTGTTTGATCTATAGTTGATTCTCAATACACGTTTTCTGCATTAATGAATGCAGAAACAAATCTAAGCAGATCCAATAGGTTTTCTGTAATTGCTAAGGGTTTTAAAATGAGATCATGGATATGTGCACCCTTATAAATCATGCTATACTGCAAATGTTGCTCCCCTCTGTTAACCTGTGTTAATAAAATATATTTTATACACAGTCGTGGTAAACACTTCATGGTGCTTATCAGGTAATAAAATGAGTTTTGCAGTTTTCCACCTTCATCTTGATGGATACAAACAAAATATACAAACTATTTTGAGACCTTTCACCCACCATTCTTGTCCTGTATAATAGCTTTTTATTGATGAACACGGTTACTACATAGCATCTCAGGTCAGGAAATGAAGATAAATTACATACATATTTGAAAATGTAGAATGGATTTAGATTAATAAACATGGCAGCATTAACATTCAACTAATTCTGGTAAAAATAGGTTTGCAAACTTTATTTTTTTTAATTTATTTATTTATTTGGCCAAGATATCATGTGCTTTTTGGGAATAGTTAGGAAGGATATTTATATATGATGATGATGGCAATTGTGACATTTACAGAAACCACCATTTAAATTATCATTTTAAATGTGCTTAACATACTACAGACCTAAACTCATTTAAACCTATAAAACATAGAGCAAAATTGGGGCTGAAAAATATTAAGTTATTTGGACAGGGAGGTTAAGTACTTGCTTTCAGTGACTAGTAAATAAGAGAGAGAGGATATGAACCCTCCCTACATGACTTCTAAGATACCATTTTAAATATTTGTAGTGCTAAGAACCAAACCAACCTAGTGACTTCCAGAATTTGGAGATGAATGAGTATACAAGAATAATAATATTATCAGAGGAAGGACAATCACTGAATAAATTATCTTAATTATATTTTAAAAGAAAACATTAATTTGTTGGAATTGACATCCACAGTGTCCTTGACATATTGTTTTATTTCAATTTAGATAATTTTATAGAAAATCTGGAACAACTAGATAAAGGCAAACAGTAGCAGGGTTTTTTTTATTATTTACACATATATTTATCTCAGAGAATTTATTTCTTACTTTTATATGACTAATCTCCTTAAAGATCAATTTTTTTAAAAGATTTTATTTATTTATTTGACAGAGAGAAACACAGCTAGAGAGGGAACACAAACAGGGGGAGTGAGAGAGGGAGAAGCAGGCTTCCCACCAAGCAGGGAGCCCGAAGCGGGGCTTGATCCCGGAACTCCAGGATCATGACCTGAGCTGAAGGCAGGTGGACCGAGCCACCCAGGCACCCCTAAAGGTTCTTAACTCCATTTAATCTATCATTGAAGTCTGAATTCTAATAATAATCACATACAATTAATTAATATGAAATGGATTTTTTTTTAGTGTTAAATACTCTTAGGTTGTTTTACATCTCAGTCTGTGTTGGTAGTAGACCCAAGCTTTCTAAACCATACAAAAGCAGAAACTGTTTTTCTCGGGGAAAGCAAAAGTGACAGAGATACTGATGTAAAAAATTGTTAGAGTATATAGCCAAGAAATCAGGCTCAGTATAGTTTGTTTCTGCCCAGTACATACTGTCACAAAGTCACTTTGACTGCAATAACTCACCCCAATTCTATACTGATGTGGTGGTTGCACAATTGAAAGAACTTTTTGGCCTGCTAGGCCAATTTTACCAGCATTGTTTTTATAGTACTGCAGAATCTCGAAATGGACTGACTCTCATGGGACCTCACCCCATTGATTCCTTACCTGCTCTCAAATTTCCATTTAAAAGAATATCTGTCTTGCATTTAAGAAATCCAAAACATATTTCATAATTTCTCTGGGGATATTGCTTATATTAATGCCATTTTCACATATCCCATTTTATGTTCCTTAGCACTTGTTTGTATTTAAATTAACAAGTAACCAAAAGAGATAGGGATATAAGCTAATTATTACTCTGCACATAATGACCCTTAATACATTTGAAGAAAATTTTCTTCTATCAAGCTTTGGTTCTTTCTGTGTAATGAAATTATATCGCTACTGATGTTTACATTAATTTTTTGGTTACCCTTCACTCAGATAATATAACCAGGGGCTGTTTCCTGTGCGGACTGAGTCTCTATATTTTCTCAGAAACCACACATATGGAAAAAACAAAACAAAAATATGGATACAAGAAGGACAAAACTAAATGTATATGAGCTAATGAAATATTTTGTCAAGTAAGTCATTTGAAAAATGACAAGGTCTTTGGGTATATATGAGAAAAATAAACAAAAAGGCAAAAATGGAAAAACAGTTTACATTTTTAAAAAATAAAAGCAGGTGAGGGGGGAATGAGCCATGTTACCAAAATATTCAGTGAAAAGGAGTTAAGAGAAAAATCATAATAAGCAGGGTGAGGAGAGGATTATGACCTAAACTGCCAAGTTGCAGACTTAAGGTACCCACATTAATAACAAACACTTGGGTTAAAATATATGGCAGCAATTATGGCCTTTTGGTTATATGATCTGCAAGTTTCATTATGCTATTTTTAAGTGTTTTCCAGGATCAATATCTAAAAAAAGAAGACTTACTTATAATATCACTTTTACTTTTTTTTTTTTTTTAAGATTTTATTTATTTATTTGACAGAGAGAAATGCAGTGAGAGAGGGAACACAGGCAAGGCGAGTGAGAGAGGGAGAAGCAGGCTTCCTGCTGAGCAGAGAGCCCGATATGGGGCTGGATCCTGGGTCTCCAGGATCATGACCGGAGCTGAAGGCAGTCGCTTAACCAACTGAGCCACCCAGGCGCCCCATCACTTTTACTTTTATTTAAATGACAGCTCAATAAAAAATCAGAAAGTAATAGAAAAAATAGAAAAGGTAAAAGTAACTTAATTATATGAAAAGTGTCATTTTCTTTTTGCATGAACTTCTTCAAAGAACTTGACATACATACCAGAACCTTGGTTTCTAATACGGTTTTGATTGATTGAAGAAAGTTCTATATTGTTTGCCTGATCAGATTAGTACATAACCTAGATCTATGAGGTAGTAGAGAAAATGAACACTTTCTCTCAAAAACAAGTCCACATCATGAAGTAACAATAGCTAACATTTGTGAGTACCTAATATTTAACTGTGTTATTTTACCTTACGATCAATATATATCCCTAAACATTTGTTGGTTCAGAAATATTCTCTACACCTCTAATTTTGTCCTTCTTGTATCCATGTTTATTTTTCCTGTATATTTTTTTTAATCAAACAGAGGGACTCAGTCTTCAATATGACACAGTCCCTAGTTCATTTGTTGGAATAAACTATAACCAAAAAATTAATGGTAGACATTAGTAGTTGATGTAATTTTATTACACAGAAAGAACCAAAGCTTGGCAGATGAAAAATTCTCATGAAAAATATTAAGGGCCATTACGTACAGAATAATAATTAGCTTGTATCCCTGTCTGTCCTGGTTATGTGTTAATTTATATAAACAGATACTAGAGAACATGAAATAGAGTAGAGGAGGATGCCATTTTTTTATTATTATTTTTAAAGATTTTATTTATTTATTTGACAGAGACACAGAAAGGAAACAGAATTAGGTGGAGTAGGAGAGGGAGAAGCAGGATTCCTGCCAAGCAGGGAGCCTGATGTGGGGAAGGATCCCAGGGTGCTGGGCAAAGGCAAAGGCTTAATGACTGAGCCACCCGTGTGCCCTGTGAGGATCACATTACATATAGGAAATGACCCCAGAGATGATTTGAATCACAAAAGATTTTTATTAGTGTTCTATTAACACTTTTAAATGCCAATGTTCTATGAGCACCTCCTTTTTTTAAGGCTTCAATCCTGTTGAATTAGGTTTAATAAAAGATTCACATTCATTTCAGAAGTGATTCAGTCTTCCTTTTTCATGTACATATCTTAGAAACATCATATTGGAATCCTGAAGAAATAGCAAGGCATTTCCAACATTTCCTTTTTTTTTTTTTTTACAGCATCTAAGTTACTCAGAGTTTTATCTGCAACTCTTGGGACCCAACTGTCCCAGTTCTGCTGAAGGTATATGATGGCTTGTCATGGTTCAAAGACACTATTTCTGATAAGTCACTGGTTTCTGCTTTTTCTCAGAAACTCCCTACCACTGGGACTATTCAGAACAGCATTTCATTGATTTTGTAGAATGTCATCTCTAACATAACAAAATTGGCAGACTAAAATTGCAGGGCATCAGCCACAGTTCAAAAAAATGATGTCTTAATACTTTAATCTGCATACGATGATATTAAAATAATTCTAGACAAGGGAGGGTGGCATGATATCTCCCCCTCTCAGTTTTATTAATTCTAAGTTATTTTGTAAAATGCATTTTTCTAAGCACAAAATTTAACCTAGTCAAATGTAAAAAAAAAAATTAAGATTATTTGAAAATATCAGGTGCTAGGGTGGCTCAGTGGGTTAAAGCCTCTGCCTTCGGCTCAGGTCATGATCTCGGGATCCTGGGATCAAGGCCTGCATCTGGCCAAGGCCCGCCTTGGGCTGTCTGCTCGGCAGCGAGCCTGCTTCCTCCTCTCTCTCTGCCCGCCTCTCTGTGTACTTGTGATCTCTCTCTCTGTCAAATAAATAAATAAAATCTTTTTAAAAAAAGATTATTTGCAAAATATCAATTAAAAGAAAATTTCTCTCTTTCTTCCACCTCTTTTTCCTTGAAAAGACCACATAGGCAGTACAGAGGAGGAGACTCCAGTACAGCCAAGGACCTGGTGAGGCTGAGAAAGTAGAATGCCAAAGCGCTGATGGTGGGACTGGGACTGAGCAGGCAGTGGAGAAAAGGAAAGAGCAGCATGGCCAGCAGTCAAGGGAGTAAAACAGTCAGGAGACTGGTGCATCTAGGGGAATAAGCAACTAAATAAATATACTGAGACCTTAGGAGCCAGGATCTCACTATCAAAGAAAGGACTTACAAATGTAAAAAGGGACAAAATGTTGGATTGGCCTTGATTGTATTGATCTCTACAGATTTACATATACAAATAAATGTATGTGGGGCGCCTGGGTGGCTCAGTTGGTTGGATGACTGCCTTCAGCTCAGGTCATGATCCTGGAGACCCGAGATAGAGCCCCACGTCGGGCTCCCTGCTCAGCGGGAAGCCTGCTTCTCCCTCTCTCACTGCCCCTGCTTCTGTTCCCTCTCTGGCTGTGTTTCTCTCTGTCAAGTAAATAAATAAAATCTTAAAAAAAAAAGAAATAAATGTATGTATGCATATATAATATGTATGCTTCTGTGTAGTTGATTTTGTCATCTAGAGGGCCTGGATCCTATGATACCTCTGTAGCAATGGGGGCACTAAATCCATAGATCTTCTGAATAACATCTTTTACTAAAAAGAACCAAGGCTCCTCAAAAAATGGCCAAATGGTTAGTTTCAAGAAGGAAAAGTACAAGACCAAACTGAAATACACGTCCGTGATAAAAATAAAGTTCTCAAGGAAGTACAGAGATGTCAAAAGAAAATTTTAAAAAGTAAATTTGAAGAGACTTTTACTAAATCTACGGAAATTTGAGCATAATATATATCAGTAGTAATGTAATGACTTACATCTCATTGGATAAATTTATAATTCATGATTTCATAGAGATACAAATAAATAGAAATCTCATACTTTTGCTATAATCAAAATACATAAAAGGATAATGAGTGAAATAAAAAATAACCTATTATATGGATGTTGATTTAACCAGGGAGCACCGATATTATAAAGCTGTGAGGTGGAAATTTGATGATAACATATTAAGACAGACTCACAGTAATTTATCCCCAAATATTTAGAAGTTACACAAGGAAAAACCATGACTTTTCAGTGGAGAACATTTAAGAATAATTTTGCAACATAGCCAGCTGATCAGTGAAGTCCAGCTTCAGTGGAGGATAAGCTGTTCTATTCCCATGATGTGGAGATGCACTGAACACCACAACACCATTGCACAGTACTCCTCCCAAAAAGTCACGAACTGACTGTACATACGATGAAATATTCTACAGAACCAGATTAAGGGAAATACTACAGAAAGAAGGCCTTAAATACCTTTAAAAAGTCTGGGTTATGAAAGATGGCAAGACTGGGGAAATGTTCCGCCTGAAGAACAATGAAGAGACATGAAGATGCAACATGCAACCTTAGATTAGATTTGGAGAAGAAAGGAAAAAGAAATATTGTTGAATTGTTATCAAAATTTGAATAGGATCTATAAATTGCTTGGTAAGGTTATATTAATTTCTATTTCAAGATTTGCATGGCTGCATTCTGATGTAGATTAATGTCTGTTTTGTACAATATAAGCTATAGTATTAAAGACTGAAGAGGCATCATCTTTGGAACAATTTTCAATGGCTCAAAACAGAAGAATGGTAATAGCTGCCCATAAGTAATTCTCCAGGAGTCTTTGCATCTTTCTGTACCTTGAGAAAGATTTTATCCCATCCTGTCTTTGCAAGGATGTTTCTAGAACAAATAGCTGTGGAAGTAGATAATGTCTCCTTCTACTGGGCAGAGAGGTTTGTTTTATGAGTAGGATAGCAAAGTTAATGTGTCTCTCTGCTGTAATGTTGGTCAGGTAAAGTTGAAGTCTTCTTATAAAATGACGACATTTCAAAGTTTGCAATAACTCAGTTATAATAAAGACCCACTGTGTGTGTTATCATCCATCTGGGCCTGCCTTCTCACCGTCCTCATCCATCACCCTCATTGTATTGAGCAAGAGGAACCAATGGGAACAGACTGTTGTGTCTTGAGTAATAAAGTTTTAATGAGTTGTAATAAAGTCTCTGACCCAAGTCTCTTGACATCTGCCAGTCTATGAGGCTAATTCCTTTTTTTAAAAAAAATATTTTACTTATTTATTTAACAGAGAGAAACACAGCTATAAAGGGAATATAAGCAATTGGAATGAGAGAGAGAGAGAAGCAGGCTTCCCACTGAGCAGGGAGCCTGATGCGGAGCTGGATCCCAGGACCCTGGGATCATGACCCAAACCTAAGGCAGACGCTTAAAGACTGAGCCACCTAGGCACCCCAGAACCTTCAAATTCTTGATATTTATATGAAGTGAGTAAAAAATGGTGATTGAATAAATGTGGTAAAATATGATCAAGAAGGTAATCTGGGTGAAAGATATATGAAAGCTCCATTGCCACATTTTTGTAAGCATGACTATTCTGTAATTTTATGCCATTTAAAAATCATTCCAAAATATATTTATATAAATAAAAGTTATTTACATTGATTCTAAAATAAAGCAAAATTCCTGCATTTTTAACTAAAATTTTTAATTTGCAAGAAAAAATTTTGGAAAATCATCTAAATCTGAAATTATTATTTAGTCTGCATATATGCATTCCTTATCTATGTACCAAAACAGAGCCAGATCATCCAGAAAGCAGTTGGGTAGTTATTCTCATTTGGCTTATAATATATACATAATACTAATTTTCAGTCTTTCATTTATATTTTCAAAACAATTACCTTTTTTTTTTTTTTTTTAGATTTTATTTACTTGACAGAAAGAAACACAGCCAGAGAGGGAACACAAGCAGGGGGAGTGAGAGAGGGAGAAGCAGGCTTCCCGCCGAGCAGGGAGCCTGATGTGGGCCTTGATCCCAGGTCTCTGGGATCTTGACCTGAGCCGAAGGTAGTCGTTTAACCAACTGAGCCACCACGGCGCCCCAAAATAATTATCTTTCTACCATTCAAAGTATAATGAATATCTACAGACTTTCAAATATCAATGACCTGGGAATGATCTGGGAATTTATTTGCATTTTAATTTTTTCATAAACATGTAACACTATTAAAAAAAAGGCTGCACACAAGCAGAACACAGATGCAGGTAGAGAATGAGCTGTCTTCTATAATGCTAATGTTTCAAATTTTTCCTCTTTGTAATCACCCTGAATTGTACAGACATATCTTTAGATATTTTCATGATGTCATAACTGTTTTTAACCAAGACAAATATTGCCCTTAGAGAATATATCTTAAACATTAAGCATAAAATATTAATATTTTGATTTAGCAGCTATCAGGAGTGAAATATCCCAACGTCACAGTAAAGTAATTATAAATGTGGGGGTTGAAGGCAGAATGGAATTTGACCATGTGTGTTACTTAACTTCTTTCATCCTCAATTTTCTCACCTGTACAATGAGATAATTATGAGGCCATGGAAGGAAGAAATGTAAAGTATCTGGTATATTGTAAGAATTCAGTATATCATCTTTTGTTCCACCTGCCTATATTCCCCTTTTTATTTCATATGAGAAATACATATTCCAATGGTGTTAATGTTCTGCCTTCTTATAAAGTATAATTTCCTTAGAAGAAATTCCTTAGTTGGCACAGAAAGAAATCTTTTTTATGCCCTGGGTCTCTTGCCCCAAATCTCCAATTTTACGGAATGCTCTGATATGGCTGAGTAGAGGTGTAGTGTAAAAGACAGACGGGACATCAAGTTAAAGAGAAGGATGAGCCTGGGCATGTAATTGTCCATAGTGCAGCTGTTCTGGATTTAAGCCTATCTTTCTATCATTAACAAAAATATCATGCAACACTTGTTACAGAACTAGAACAAATAATACTAAAATTTGTATGGAATGACAAAAGACCTCAAACAGCCAAAGCAATCTTGAGAAAGAATGACAAAGATGGTATAATAATCCCAGATTTCAAGATACACTACAAAGTTGTAGTAATCAAAATAGCATGGTACTGGCACAAAAACAGTCACATAGATCAATGGAACAGAATAGAGAGGCCAGAATGAAACCCAAACTTACGTAGTTAATTTATGAGAAAAGAGGCAACAATATGCAGTGGGGAAGAGACAGTCTTTCAACAGATGGTCCTGGGAAAACTGGACTGCTACATGACACCAGACCACTTTCCTACACCATCCACCAAAATACCCTCAAAATTGATTAAAGATCTAGATGTGAGACATGAAGCCATAAAACTCCTAGAAAAAAACAGGCAGTACTTTTTTCTGACGACAGTCTTATTGATATTTTTCTAGGTATATCTCTTCACTCAAAGGAAACAAAAGCAAAAATAAACTATTGGGACTTCACTATTGGGAATGGAAGAAGATATTCACAAACGATATATTTAATAACATCCAAAATATATGAAGAACTTACATAGCTCAACACCGAGAAAACCCAGACAACCCAATTAAAAACTGGGCAGGGGACCTACGTAGGCATTTTTCCAAAGGAGACATACATATGGCCAACAGACACATGGAGGGATGCACATCACTAAACATCAATGACATATAAATCAAAACTATAATGAGATATCATCTCACACCTTTCAGAATTGCTTGGCTCAAAAAGACAAGAAAAAACAGGTGTTGGTGAGGATGCAGAGAAAAGGAACTCTTTTGCATGTTAGTGGGAATGCAAATTGATGCAACCATTCTGGAATAGTCTGCAGTTTCTTCAAAAAATTAAAAATGGCACTCCCATACAATCCAGTAATTTCACTATTGCATATTTTCTTAATGAAAATAAATTTGACAAGATATAAGCATTTCCATGTTTTTTGCAGCATTTTTTTTACAATAGCTGAATTACAGAAGCAACCCAAGTGTCCACAGGCAGATGAATGGATAAAGAAGATGTGGAATATTCACAATGGAATATTAGTCATACACAATGGAATATTAATCGGCCATAAAAAGGAATGAGATCTGTCCATTTGCAACAAAACAGATGGGTCTGGAGGCCATTATGCCAAATGAAATAAGTCTGACAGAGAAAGATAAATACAATTTGATTTCATTTATATATGAAATCTTAAAACAAAATAAATAAACAAGCAAAGCAGAGCAGGATCCATGAATACAGAGAACAAACTAATGAGTGACAAAGAGATTAGCAAAATGGGTGAAGAGGAATGGGAAATATGGGCTTCTAGTTATGGAACAAATATAGTCAATCATATTGTAAGAATGATGTGTGGGGATGTAGATATGTGTGTGTATGTGATATATATATATATGTGCATATATATATATATATATCATACAATTTTCTTCTTTGTTCACTTTGATATTGATATATGGCTTGTATCTATATAGTCTGCTCCTTATCTCTTTTCCTTATTTTATTCATCATTCTTATTTTATTTTTTAAAAGATTTTATTTATTCATTCATGAGAAATAGAGAGAGACAGAAGCAGAGGCAGAGAGAGAAGCAGGCTCCCTGCTGAGCAGGGAGCCCGATGTGGGGCTCTATCCCAGAACCCTGGGATCATGACTGAGCTGAAGGCAGACGTTTAACCAACTGAGCCACTCAGGCACCACATGCATTCTTATTTTTTAAAGTTACTTCTATTTTTATTACTTCAATGTGAATTATCTCTTTGTCCCAAAGCATTAACATTGTCTTTCTCAATTTTTCCCCTCAGACTCCGAGAAAAAAAAATGGTGCTTGCTTTATTCTTCCAGTCTATTCTTCCAATCTCTGCCTGCCCCCATAGATTTTGATTTTGTGCCTGTAGAGATGCACAAGAGAGGTAAATAATGTTATCCATTTCTAATTAAATCAACTACATATGTTAATTATATCTTAGAAAAAAATGACATTAATTTTTTCAAGTGTTAGAAGCAGCTGCATGTTAATGTATCTATATTTATCGACTTTCCTGACTACCCTTTGGGTAGAAGGCAAAGTAAACAGGAAAGAACTTCATAGATTTTATTATAGAGGTAAGCGAAATCCATTTTTTTTGCTCTCAAAACAAAATAAATGAATTATGTTAAGCTCAACTTTTAGATATCCCCTGTATCTTCCCTTAACTCTCAATATTATTACTACTGCTACCATTTAGATCTGAATTACCTCCCACTATTTGTGCCACCAAAGAAGCCCTGTGCTCTCTCTCCACCAAGTTTCATCTATAGTACCTCAGAGGTATCTCTCTATAATCCATCTCTAATCATGCTAACCTACCCACTTGTATGTCTTGTGTTGGTCGGTTAGTTAGATTTTTTTTTTTTTAACTTGCAGTCAGTGTGCCCCTGTTCCCTAAAGAACATAGCAATATCTGACTATGAGTTTCCTAAATTTCTCTAGCTGTGCTATAAAGATAATGAAGGCACATAGTGCTTAGAATTCCTGATATAGACTAAGTATTCAACAAGTGTTAGGGATCATAATTGCACACATTTAAATTAGAATATGTTGCATGTTAGAGTTGAAATTTAAACAAAAACAATGGTAATAAGCTTTGGATTAAATTTTAAATTTTATAGGACCCTCTATGTCTTTGTGCCCTGGTATTTGTGGTTTGCTCAGGTTTTCTCTGAACTTCTAGGCAAGAATTTCCCACAAACTTGGAACATGGCCGGATGTGTCTTGGAGGGGGGGTGTCTCCTTGGGCACCTCAGAGAAGGTGTACTCACAGGAATATTGAAGACACAGTAGGCAAAGACTAGACTCACACAGGATGTTACTTTCCCTCAAACATAACTGAAGCTTTCCTGCTTGAATGCTTTGTTTGTAGGTGATAGGAAATCTCCAATTTTGGCAACTTCTGTATAAAGACAGTGAGGATTTATAACCTGCTACATTTTATATAAGAAAACATGTTCACTGAGTTTAGTTAGCTTCTTAATAAGAAGCATGCAAGTGCTAAAAGTATACTTAAAAATGTAATTGATCAATAGCTATTAATGGTCTTAATTAAGATATGTTCCTTGCCTTATATAGAACAGTAAGCTTCCAGAACAAAAATAGAGGCTTTATTTACCAGAGAGTTCACCATTTTTCTTCCTTCAAATATCCAATATTTAACTATTAGCTATGAAATAACTATGAGAAATTCAACTATTCAATAGTACAGGAATTCTTTGCTATAAAGCAAGTCCTACAGAATCCTAAGTAAAAAGTTCCTTTTAAAATAGATTTTCTTTTAGACATACAAATATTATCTTGGCATAAGGAAAATAAATACCTTCCAAATAGCTCAAAATTACTTCTCATACTCTGTAAATCCATTCCCTGACTCTTGAAAAAAAAAAAAAAAGATAATCCATGCATCTTCAAAGCCTTTAATGTTTTATGCATCAAAACAGTTAAAATTGCCATGTGAGGGGCGCCTGGGTGGCTCAGTTGGTTAAGCGACTGCCTTTGGCTCAGGTCATGATCCCGGAGACCCGGGATCGAGCCCCACATCAGGCTCCCTGCTCGGCTGGAAGCCTGCTTCTCCCTCTCTCACTCCCCTTGCTTCTCTGGCTGTGTTTCTCTCTGTCAAATAAAAAAAAAAAAAAATTTGCCATGTGAATTTCAAAAATACTCTATTTTTTACACACTAAAAATGAGATTATTTAGACTATTAAAGTAAGTCATCAAACAGTATATCAATTAGTCTAACTTTAAAAGCATTATTCCCAGAATAAAAATATTTTTTTAATACACACTCCCATGGATGGCTTCTCTCTTTTGCAAGGCTGACCTTTAAGTAAGTGTTTTTCACTTACATTCATCTTTAACTTGCCAAATAATTTTTTTAGAAAGATTTTATTTATTTATTTGACAGAGAGAGAGATCACAAGTAGGCAGAGCGGCAGGCAGTGAGAGAGGAGGAAGCAGGCTTCCTGCTGAGTAGAGAGCCAGACGTGGGCCTCAATCCCAGGACCCTGGGATCATGACCTGAGCTGACGGCCGAGGCTTTAACCCACTGAGCCACCCAGGCCCCCACCAAATAATTTTTTTTAAGAATGATTTTCCATAGAAAAGGAGGAAGAATGAATGAAGGGCACGCATACACATAGGGAATGAGAAAACTAAGAAGGGATAAAGGGAAATAGGAAGATAGAGAGGGAAAGAAGGAGGTGAAGAAGAAAGCCACGGAAGGGGAAAGAAAAGATTACAAGTGTGGATCAAATCACAAGGGAAGTATTCCCCAATTCAATGTGTTTTATTTTTCCAAAAATATTAACTCATTTCCCAATACTACTTTACCAGGATTAGGATTCTGAGTATAAGAAATCTGCATTTTTTTTTAAATCTATATTTCAAAACCCAAACTTCAAATGTGATAGTTAATAAAAAGCTGTACTTACCAATTCAGAAACACTGCCATCTGCTGACCAAATTAAACAGATAGGAGTTTTGCATTTGTCTTTAAACTTATAACTAATAACACTCTAAACTATGTAATGCATATTATGAAACTTGTATTAAGTAACAAGTCACTGATATAAAGACCCTAATTTGCAAATATAACTAAATCTGAGAGACTTGAAGTATGAACAAGTACAAAAGGAAATATTTTGGTTTATAGCAAAAATGAAATTAGGGTTTTAATTAGTCATCCAAAATATGAATAAATATTTTTTCTGACACTATCCACAATTATGCAGCAATTAACAAGTGTTTGAGCATTAACTCAGGTCATAGCATTTTTTAATTTGCAGTTCTAATGTAAGAGTCTTCTTCTAAACATACATTATTCATTAGAAGTCAGTCTCAGGGGCGCCTGGGTGGCTCAGTCCTTGAGAGTCTGCCTTCAGCTCAGGTCATGATCCCAGAGTCCTGGGATTGAGCCCCACCCACATGGGGCTCCCAGCTCAGCAGGAAGCCTGCTTCTCCCTCTCTCACTCCCCCTGCTTGTGTTTCCTCTCTAGCTGTGTTTCTCTCTGTCAAATAAATAAAATCTTAGAAAAAAAAGATGTCAGTCTCAACACTCAAGAAAAGCATCATTTGATGAAAGCACAAAGTGGATTGTCCAGATTCTTAATGGTGGTTATATTTCCTTATGCCTTCCTTCCTCCCACATTAATCAGGGGAAGTAAGTAAGAAAGTACTGATTTTAATGTACCTAGGAGCTAAAGACACACTATTTTTTGACAGAACATGTTGGGAAAATATTTGCCTTATTTCCAAAGTTTATAAAAGTGATCACAAAATAACCAGCAATATTTCTTTCTATGAGTGTCAGTAATTTAGGGAATCTCCTGATTGACCTGCTGTTGGGTGCAAGGTCTGATTTGGTAGCATATGGGACTAAGGACATATTTAGTCTCTGCATAATTTTCTCCCCTTTTATATTCCCAGTTTTATCTTTTGTCACACTAGTTTTGCTCTTCTACTCCAGTTATGGGAAATTGCTTGCAGCTCAAAGGAAACTTCATGATATTTTATCTCTGTGCTTTTGCTCAAGTTGCTCTCTGTATCTATGATGCAATTATCTTCCTGAGGATATTCTGATCTACTAACACCAGGAAAGCTGACTTTTTTTTCCTCTCTGTTCCCAGCTTACATGTGTATACTTCTATGGTACTTACTATGAGAAAATGTTTTCTGTTTGTCAGTCTGTCAACCTTGCTTCATAGTAAATCCATCAAATGAGGGATGTTGACTTACTTCTCTCCAGATTATCCATGGCTGGCATGACACCTTATAAAGAAAATTTAAAAAAAACTCCCGATATTTTAGAAACTCATATAATATTTTTCTACTCTTCGTCATTGTTGTGATGACAGACATGTTTCCACAGAAATTATTGATAGCATGTTGGGTTTGGTAGCTTGGAATATTCTGTTATATATAGTTTAGTATATTATCTGTGATTAGAGCTTGCCCCTGTCTCAACAAGGCTGTAAGCACCTTTGAGATTTGAACTATTTCAGACTGTCTATTGCCCCCCAAAATAACATTATTGAGGAACCCAAGTAAATACTTATTATATATTCCATTGTTATATGCTCTCAATTACATTAATAAAAACAAAGTCACAATGTGATATAATAAGTACTATATAATCTAAGGATTTTAAAAGTGCAAATGAAACAAAGAAAATGAAATAAATCTTGCTTCAAAGTGAATCACAAATTTTAATTAGGAATATATTTATTTATTTATTTGTTTGTTTGTTTATTTATTTATTTATTAAGATTTTATTTATTTGACAGAGAGAAACACAGCCAGAAGGGGAACATAAGCAGGGGGAGTGAGAGAGAGAGAAGCAGGCTTCCCGCTGAGCAGGGAGCCCAATGTGGGACTCAATCCCGGGTCTCCAGGATCATGACCTGAGCCGAAGGCAGTCACTCAACCAACTGAGCCACCCAGGTGCCCCAGGAATATATTTAGTTTACACAGGGATTCTACATAGATTGGGAAGAAGCAGGAAAATGTGTAATCAGTCTGGTATCTAGAGAATTGATCCAGAACATGCTTTTTTTTTTTCATTTTTAAAATTCCATATGGAACACAAATGAGAAAAACAATCAAGAGAAATGAGAAACATATTGATGATCCTTATTTATAAAACTTAAAGAGAGGAGTGCCTGGGTGGTCCAGTTGGTTAAGTGTCTGACTTTCACTCAGGTCATGATCCCAGGGTCTTGGGATCAAGACCTACATGGGGTTCCTTGCTCAGCTGCAAGTCTGCTTCAACCTCTCTCTCTGCCTCTCCCCTACTTGTGCTCTCTCAAATATATAAGTAAAATTTTTAAAAAATCAATCAATCAATCGATCATGAAAGTGGCCTTTTACAAGGAGAATGTAAGAGTAGTTACGTCCTAAATACCTGGTCTTTGTGTTTATAAATTGGGCTACATTTATAAAAGTTCTTTGAGAAAGGAATATCACAGACTGATCAATTTATTTCCTTAATACTCATTTTCGGTGTTTCTGGAGGTCAGTAGTGAGCACTCTATATAGGCAAGTAAAGAAACAACACAATGTTCAGTGAGAAGTATGGTAAATTTTTTTTGCCTCAGTGTGTCTTCCTTGCCAGGTCAGAAGTTCTTACTTCTATCATGGGACTAGATATCAATGGCATTGTCATTAAATGCTATTAAAACTTAAATTTTCTAGGAAGTGATGTAGCCCTTCATATCCTTCACTTCTAGCAAATTTTTAACATTTGGATTAACTTGAGAAACTTGCTTATGAAAGAAAGCAAGCTGCCTTACAGTGGCAACTCTCTTTTTCTCATATTGTGGTTAAAACACTTGACATTTATCATCTTAAAAAAATTAAATACACAATATAATAGTTCAACTATAGGCACAAAGTTGTATAGCACACTCCCAGACATTCATTTTAAAGATGTATTTATTTATTTATCAGAGAGAGAGAGAGAGAGAGCACGTGCAGGGGGGATAGCAACAGAGGGAGAGGGAGAGAGAATCTCAAGCAGGTGCTGCTGAGTGTGGAGCCTGAGGCAACGCTAGATCTCATTACCCTGAGTTCACTGCCTGAGCAGAAACTAAGAGTCAGACACTGACTGCACTATCCCAGTTTTCAATCCCTAGAACTTACAACTAAATCTTTGTAGACATGGAATAGGCTCTCCTCTTTTCCCCTCCCCACAAACCTGGGCAATCACCATTCTACTCTCTATTTCTATAAGTTTGACTATTTTAAATGCTTTATACAAGTGGACTCATGCTGGATTTGTCTTTCTGTGACCAGCATATTTCACTTAGCATATTACGCTCAATGGTAAACTTTTCCTCTAAAGTTAGAAACAAAACAATGGTGCCCACTGTCACCATTTCTATTCAACATAGTATTGAAATTCTAGACAGAGGAATTAAGCAAGTGAAAGAAATAAAGGACATCCATATCAGAAAGGAAAAAGAAAATTATCTCTTTTTGCAGATGATGTGATCTTTTATGTAGAAGTTCTAAAGACTAGCTACACACATACAAACACAAAACCTATTAAAATAGATAAATTTAATGAAGTGGCAGGATATAAAATAAACATATAAAGATCAGCTGAGTTCCATACACTAACAATGAGTTATCTGAAATGAAACAGTTTTTATCTATAACAACATCAAAAAGAATAACATGCTTAGAATAAACTTAAGGAAGTGAAAGGCATATAAACCAAAAACTATAAAACACAGATTAAAGAAATTAAAGAAGACACAAAGACTTTCCATGTTAATTAATTGGAAGAACTGATGTTGTTAAAATGTCCTTACTACCCAAAATAATCTATATATTCAATTCAATCAGTATCAAAACCCAGTGGCATTTTTTATTTAAAAAGTCCTCATATGGAAAATAAAATAATTTTTGAATGAATATAAATAAAACTCATATGAAACAACAAAAGACCCCAAATAGTCAAAGCAATTTTGAGAAAGAAAAGCAAAGTTGAAGTCATCACAGTTCCTGAATCAAGATATATAATAGAACTACAGTAATTCAGATGCTTTGATATTGGCATGAAACAGATATGTAGACCAATGGAACACAGCAGAGAGCCCAGAAATAAATCCATGTATATCATCTGATCTTGGAGAAGGATGCCATCAATACACAATGAGGTAAGGACAGTCCCCTCGATAAATGATGATGGGTCCATTGATTATCCACATACATAAGAATAAAATAGACTCTTATATTACACCACAAAAGTCAACTCAAAAAGGATTAAAGACTTAAATTTAAGTTCTGAAACTGTAAAAATTCCTAGAAGAAAATACAGGGGGAACATCTGTGTGACATCTGTTTTGACAATTATTTCTTGGGTATAACAGCAAAAACTTAAGCAACAAAAGCAAAACTAGAAAGTGAAACTATATCAAACTAAAAACCTTCCACACAGCAAAGGAAATAATCAAAAGAGTAACGTACAAAAGGCAAGGTACAAAATTGGAGAATATATTTGTAAAACATCTATCTGATAAAGGATTAATATTGAAAAAGTTTAAGGAACTCTTACAAGTCAGTAACCAAAAAAAAAAAAAAAATGGATAACTTGATTTTAAAAAGGGGCTAAGGACTTTATAGACATTTATAAACATTTCTTTGAATAAGATATACAAAATGTCAACAGTTATATCCATCAGGAAGAAGCAAATCAAAACCATAAAAAGATATCACATTATACTTTCTGGGATGGCTATTAGAAATAAAAGTAAGAAAAAAAAATAAATAAAATTAAGAAAAAAGATAGCAAGCATTGACATGGATGCAGAAAGATCCTTGTAGGTAGTTGGAGCCCTTGTATACTGTTGGTAGGAATATAAAATGGTACAACCATTATGGAATATAGTAGCAGGTTTTAATACCATGGGGAATGACAGAATATCAAATCAGGGAATCCCAAAAGCAGAGCAAACATTGGATAAAGGGACAAAATGGGGAAGACTGGAGAGAATAAATTTATTGGGATGGAAGTTATGGACATAGGAAAAAAGTGTTATTGAAGAACTGGCTTCACTCTTTCCAAGCTCTATAGCCGTCCATACCATCTAATCACTATGCATACTGTTTTTCTATAAGACAATCAATAATTTTATATTTTAATCCTTAATAAATCACAATTTGAATAAGTATATTAGTTCCATTTTACCAAAAAGAAAACTGAGGCTCAAGAAGCAAATTATTATGCACACCATCATAAATTCCACTAAGTAGATCCAGCTGATCATTCACTGATGTTCTTTTTCTTCTAAATTCAACATAAACCTATTTACTATATATGGTGTGGTTCTTGGTAACATGATCTCTAGAGTTAGACTGTCTTGGTCCACAGCCCAGGTCTGCTACTTGTCAGCTGACAATCTTGGGCAAATTATTTATTCTCTTTGGAGAGATAATTAAACCATTTGGAGAAGATTACAGCTGATCCTTGAACAACACAAGAGCTAAGAGCATCAACTACACATATAGTAAAAAAACACATATATCTTTTGATTCCCCCAAAACTTAACTACTAATAGCCTTCTGTTGATCAGAAGCCTTACCAGTAACATACATAGTTGATTAATACATATTTTGTGTGTCACATGTATTATATACTGCATCTTATAAAAATACAACCTAGAGAAAGGAAAATGTGAAATCGTAATAAAAATATATTTATAGCGTTATATGGTATTTATTGAAAAATCTGCATATAAGTGGATATATGTACTTCAAAAACCTTTGTTGTTCAAGTGTCAACTGTGTTTGATCTCTTTTGTTAAAAAAGGTTAATAATTCTACCTTATAAGAGTTACCAAAGAACTGCCTGGCGCTATGTAACCTTTTAACTACCACAGTAGTATTTTAGGAGACAAAAGTACTGAAAAGGAAAAGGCATACCAAAGGAAAGAGTAAAAACTCATGGCTGATTGTGTTTCAGTCAATGTGATGAAATTAGAAGATTTAGAAGTAAATTTAGAAGTAAATTTCTTCTCATCCTTTGTGATCTGATTGCCCTTCAGGATTGCTTATTTAGTTTCATTCCCTATACTCTTACAGATCTTCAGAATGTAGGAGTAAGGGGGAATAAAACAAAGAATGAGCAAAAGAAATCAAAGCAGCGTATCAGTGTATATTGGTACAGAAAACAATTAGATGGATCCAGTTGCCCTTAGGTAGGTAGTCCCTGGCAACTAAAAACAAAACAAAACAAAACACACACACACACTCTCTCTATATCTCACACTCTATATCTGTATAACCATATACTATATATAGCATATACTAATATACTATATGTAACCATATATATGTGTAATCATATATATGTATAATAATAACGATATATATGTATTTATATATATATATATCTACATATATGGTTTTCTTAGTTTATTGTGAGACTCAATAGCCTCAAAAAGGTCTGTAAGAGATAGAATACAAGGAGCAAGCAAGAGCAGTAGACAGCAAGCTTCCCCTGAGATGCAGAGAGGTAGCAAAAGCGTGAGGGATATAAAGAAAAGGAAGAGTGCATGTGGATGACTGAAGCAGGGGTACCAAAGCAGGGCTATGATATTTTAAAAATTCTGTTTATGTCCTTTACAAACGGTTCCTTGTGTATTAAAAATTTGAAATCACACACACACACACACACACACACACACACACACACACACACACACACCACTCTGAAAACAAGTGTCACCCCTGATTAGAAATGGCATAAAAAGCAGCAGAAAAACTTTACGCTCAGCTTGAAGTCTTGGGGAATAAGAAAACCTTTCAGGAGCAAAAATAAAACATAGCAGAGGAAAGGCAGATTAGTGTGACTTCAGAAATGAGTTCCAAGACTACTGAAGCACAGTGTATTAGCTTTATGACTAGAACCATTAGCTCTCCATGGACAGGCAATATTTCTAAAGAGTTACAGTGTGCAGAGAAGATGTGAGGGATCTAGGAACAAAACTCTACTTTCTCACAAGTTATTAACCTCATTTATACCACTGAGTCCCTATCATTATGCTCATTGCCCTGACATGGTTCAGTGCATTGATATTTCATTCAGCAGGGTGCAAATTGTGACGACAGAGACAGGAAACCCCAGAGGCTTGGCTGCAATTGCCTTTGTTATGACCAGCTGCACCTCAGATGAAAGTAAACGTTTAAGTAACTATTCTGGGAAAGAATTCCCTAAAAACATTTTCACGGTCTTTTATCCTGAGGCCAATTCACCAACTACCTGTTTATAAACCTCTGCAGGTTTCAAGTTCATTTTTTAAAAGGAGTTGTACATTTTCATTCTACAGCACAGGCAAACAGAAGTTGTATGCTTGTAAAGTCAATGTGCATCTTTCCATTAGCCTCTTTAATGGGAAAATAGCTTTGTACGAATTTGGAGAAATCATTCTTTGGGTTGGTAAATGCATTGGAAGGGGTGGAGAAGGTAGTATTTTAGCTGCTTAAAAACAAAAACGAAGAAAAAATGTTCTTCATTTGAAAAACTATCCTCTTAGGATAAATACCATTTGTTCAGATTTGATTAGCATTAATGAATCCTAAGGACTGGGCTTCTGATTTTCTGAGTACAATATAAAACAGGTTCTACCAAAGTAAGCAATATGTGTCTACTAACTGAAATAAATTAATCATAATAATTTATTGAGTATCAACAATGATTTTTGATGAAATATCATTTTGTAACTCTTATTAAAATATAAGGTTATCTTTAAGTATAAACACAGTAGCAGGTATTTCCTACAGAATGTAACTTAAAGAAAGTGGGGAGGTTTCCACTCACTGAAAATTCTTGACCAATCAGATATATTACAATTCTTGAGATGTCACTAGTATAGATGATTAGCCTTGACCTTTGGAAACGGCCTTATTTAAAGTTCAAGTATTCCTAAAAGAAGCAAACTTTTGCATTTCAGTCAAAATTAATTTAAATATTTGTATCCATGAAAGATACCTGAAACCAGACTTCTGAATGGAAGGAAAACATTACTTCTATACAAAACATTACAACTTGAAAACTAATAAGACAAATTTACATAAATCTAATGAAAAGATATATGTGATGAAACTACAACATGAACGATTTAGCATATGCTATGTGTCATATTGAAACATTGTTATAAGTGCCAGTATTTCATTTTGAAAAAAAATCACAATAGGAAAAACAATGTAACTATGTTTAATATAGTTGAAATAAAAATATAAACTCATTATTCATATTATGAGAACTTGAAATTGATTTATGATATATTTTAATGTATCTTAAGATTTTAATATAAATTACTAACCATTAATAATTCAGCTATTTCTTTTGGCTTTAAGCCACGTTGTCTTTTGGTTCTTAGAACTGGACCCATTTGGCTTAAATGTTTATTCTGCCAAATTTAGCTCTCCTGTGTGCACATTTTTAGGTAGTCTTCTCAGGGGTGTTTCTCTGCTCTACCAACAGAACTACTCAAAGATTCCTCTTCCAAGCTAACAACAGCAATAACAAATGCTCCTGTTCACTGAAGGAAGGGAGTTAAAATGGGGCAAGAAAATTGGTAAAACTTAGTGGTAACATGCAAATGAAAAGTCTGGGACAAGTGTCCTAATGATGGGGGCAAGGGGCATAAGTGAAAGAGGGAAAGAATTAGTGAAAGAGCAGAGACTGAAGAAATCCTCTCTGCAGCATCTGAACCGCTATCACACCACCACCAAACAGAAATATTTCAGCCCTTTAAACTAGCATGGTGTAATGGAATATTGGGATACTAAAAGGTCCTGTGTTGTTTTGTTTTGTTTTGTTTTTTGCAATGTAATTCCCCCCATTTCTTCACTCACCTCTATTTCCTATGAAACTTCTTAACCATCCATCCACATTCATGCAAATTGTTTTTTGTGTCAACAGCAAAACTCTTCCTCCAGCGAGACAATGAGTGAATTCTCCCCCCTCAAACAGTTTATGTTGAGTTAGAATAGCTTCTGTGAAAACAGCTTATCCATGAAAAAGGGGCTTTTAGATGTAGAGAGGTTCTTGAGATTTCATAAACAATTAAAGATCAAATCTGCCAGTCCTTTCTGTAAAACTTAGTGAGCACAACCAGCTGATAGTCGAAGAATATGCCCTGTGTCAATTAAATTCATAATTGCCTATTATGACTAAAATCTAACAGAGCAAGTTTTAAAATGTCACTATTTGAATTGTGGTTAGACAATAGTTATATAGTTCTGTGAAAGACCGTTAAGTGACAGGGACAAATTTGGCAAAAGGATATAAATGAGCTTTGATGTAACTCCTACAACAATTTGGATTATGTTAATTAAAAAACAAAGATCCCTGTGGAGTAAAAAAAAAGAAATCAAAGAGCATCAAAGAAAATACATTTTTAATATTAAGTTTCTCTGCAGTTCTTTAGCTGAGCAAATAATAATATCAACATGTTTTTACATGTTATATTAGATACCATTTTTGATTTTACAAAGTCACAACGCCTGGTTTTTAAGAGCATTTCTAACTACTTCCAGTTATAGTCAATATAATTTATGCAACATTCTCCATACAGGCTTAAGATTTTGATGAGATTTCTAAAGTGCATTATTTTTTTAAGTTAAAAAAATTAATGGTGACTGTTTAGGAAATTATTTGGGAAGAAGAATGTTTTAATGTTGATCATCATGGACGATTATATCACAAAATAATAAAAATGTTACTGTTAATGATAATACATTCTATTTATTAAATATTTTCTTGGTATTAGCAACTTCACACATATTTTCTAATTAATTCATAACAAAATTTCTCGGATAAAGATTATTTCCTATTTTATAGATAAAGAAATTAAGGCTGAGAAATTTTGAGCAAATTGCCCAAAGTTACATGATAAATTTGGAATTTAAACATATGTGTACCTACCACAAATTTAACTCCTTCAACCAAAGAGCTATATGTAGTCTTTTAAGAAAAATACTGAATGGAAGGGTCAAAAAACCAAAACAAAACAAAACAAACAACTAGTTAGTTGTCAGAATGCATTAAATAAAGTGCAGGTAAAGAAAGAAAGAGGGGTGCCTGGGTGGCTAGGTTAAGCAACTACCTTCGGCTCAGGTCATGATCCCGGAGTCCGCGGATGGAGCCCCGCCTCCGGCTTTCTGCTCCACAGGAGACCTGCTTCTTCCTCTCTCACTCCCTCTGCTTATGTTCTTCCCTCTCTAGTTGTGTTTCTCTCTGTCAAATAAATACATAAATTTAAGAGAAAGAAAGAAAGAAAGAAAGAAAGAAAGAAAGAAAGAAAGAAAGAAAGAAAGGAAAGAAAGAAAGAAAGAAAGAAATGAATTTGAGTACAAAAGCAAAATTTTAAATTCATTTTTATAATATGCAAACGTTTATTAAACTTCCTGTGTACCATTTTTGGCATTCGGAATATACAAATGAGAAAAATATGTAAGAGTCCCTACAACTGGAAAAATAGAACTGCCATTTACTGAAATGAGAAGACAGCTTCTCATTGCACATAGAATAAAAGCTACATTTTCACCATAGCCTCCAAAACCCCAAGGATATGGCCCTGTCTGCCCATCTTTGCAGCCTCAAATTCTCACACTACACTCATTGCTCCCTCAGCTTCAGCGAGAGTGACATTTTCCCACATCTTCAAAAACACAGTGCTGTTATCTATCTGAAGGGTCATCCCACATTCTATTTTCTCTATCTGGACTATAATTTCTTTTCTTTCTTTCTTTCTTTTTTTTTTTTTTAACATCCTTAAGGACACAGGGTAGATATTTCTTATTCAGAGAGAACTTCCCTAAACCCAAGTATAAAGTATCCTCCACTCCTTTGTTTTCCTCATATTTTAGCCATTTTCTATCATTTTGTCTTTTTCTCTATATAATTTAACATATTTTCATATTTTTGCTTATTTAAAAGTCATGAAGATAAAAAAGTCTATTTTATTTTTTGCCATGAATCTACCATATTTCTTACTGCTTGGTACCATCAGACAGTAAACAAATATTTGTTGAATATTTGAATTAATGAGCCTATATTGTTGTACAATTTACTGAGAATTGGATCATCCTCTTCCTGTCTTATATATTTGCATTCTATAAAATGTTTTTGTAAAGTAGTTTACACAAATTAATGATTTCTTGATAAAGTAAGTTATGGGGAGACATTATAGACTAGTTTATAAAATTTATATACAATATCTTTATATAATGACAGCAAGTTAATTTTTTTTATTTTTTATTAATATTTTATTTATTTACTTGACACAGAGAGATCACAAGTAGGCAGAGAGGCAGGCAGAGAGAGAGGAGAAAGCAGGCTCCCTGCCAAGCAGAGAGCCTGATTCAGGCCTCTATCCCAGGACCCTGAGATCATGACCTGAGCCGAAGGTAGAGGCTTTAACCCATTGAGCCACCTAGGCACCCAAGTTAATCTTTTAAAAGGACTCTTTCATAGTTGCAATTTGATGTGAGTTTTGGGATTTTTACATGGTGAGCAATAAAAATATACTGCTGAGTGATGATTGCCTTCTCAGTCAAGCAATGCTTATTAAGCAAATGGAATTTGTAGTAATATCCAGAAAATAATTAGTAAAAAAAAATTCTAACAAACAAAAGCCCAGAATCAGATAACTTCATAGGCAAATTCCAGAAAACATTTAAAGAAGTGTTACTACCTATTCTTTCCAAACTATTCCCCCCCAAAATAGAAGAGGGAACAAAACTTTGAAATTCATTTTGCAAAACCACCATTACCCTGATACCAAAATCAGAAAAAGATACCACAAAAAAGAGAACTATAAGCCAATATCTCTCTCTAATGAATATAGATGAAAAATTCCTCAGAAAAACATTAGTTAATTGAACCAAATAATATATTTTAAAAATCATTCACCATGATCAAGTGGCATTTATTCCTGGGATGCAAGGCTGGTTCAATATTAACAGTATCAATGTGATAAATCACATCAACAAGAGAAAATATAAAAAACACAGGATCATGTTAACAGATGCAGAAAAAACATTTGACAAAGTACAACATCCATTTATGGTAAAAGCTCTCAACAAAGTAAGTTTAGAGGGAACATATCTCAACATAATAACGGCCATATGTGAAAAAGTCACAGGTAACATCATACTCAGTGGGGAAAAACAGAGAGTTCTTCCCTAAGATGAGGATGAGAAACAAAACAAGTTTGCCCATTCTCACCATTTTCATTTGACAGCACTAGAAGTCCCAACCACGGCAATCAGACAACAAAAAAATAAAAGGTTATCTGATTCTGACTTTTGTTTATTAGGATTTTTTTTTTGGTAGAGATTTAGTTTCATAGCTGAAAATCAGTCTCCTCAAATTTTCTATTTCTTCCTGCTTCATCTTTGGTAGGTTATGTGTTTCTAGGAATTAATCCATTTCTTCTAGGTTGTCCAATTTCTTAGCATATTTTTTATGATATTCTCTTATATATGATATTCTCTTATATTTGTATTTCTGTGGTGTCAGTTGATATTTCTCCTCTCTCTTCTTTCATTTCTGATTTTGATTATTTGGGTCCTCTCTTTTTGATGAGTCTGGCTAAAGTTTTATCAATTTCGTTGATTTTTTTTTTTCACAGAACCAGCACCTAATTTCATTTATCTGTTCTACCACGCATTTAATTTCTATTTTTTTTTCTCTGTTCTAATCTTTATTATTGCCTACCTTCTGCTGGTTTTGTGTTTTGTTCATTCTTTTTCTAGCTCCTTTTGGTGTGAGGTTAGGTTATTTGAGATTTTTCTTGCTTCTTGAAGTAGGCTGGTATTGCTATAAACTTCCCTCTTAGAACCACTTTTCTGTATCCCAAATACTTTGAAATATTGTGTTTTCATTTTCATTTGTCTCTATGTATTTTTTTATTTCCTCTTTGATATATTGGTTTACCCATTCATTGTTTAGTAGCATGTTATTTAACCTTGCATGTACTTGTGTTCTTTACAGATTTTTTTTTTCTTGTGGTTGATGTCTAGTTTCATATTGTCATGATGAGAAAGATGCATGATATGACTTCAATCTTTTGAATTTGTTGAGACTTCTTTTGTGGCCCAATATGTGATCTATTCTAGAAAATGTTCCATATGTACTTGGAAAGAATGTGTATTCTGTTTTAGGATAGAATATTCTGAATATATCTATTAGATCATTGGTTCAATGCACTCTTCAAGGGCATTGTTTCCTTATTGATTTTCTGTTTGGATGATCTCTTCACTGACATAAGCTGGATGTTAAAGCCCCTTACTATTATTATATTATTATCAAACATCTTTTATGTTTGTTATTAGCTGCTTTATGTATTTGGGTGTTCTCATATTGGGTACATAAATATTTACAGTTATTATATCTTCTTGTTGGATTATTTCCAATTGGTAAAGAAGAAGCAAAACTTTCACTATTTGCAGATGACATGATACTATATATAGAAAACTCTAAAGGCTCTACCAAAAACTACTAGAACTGATAAACGAATTCAGTAATTTTGCAAGATAAAAACAAATGTACAAAAACCAGTTGCATTTCTATACACCATAGTGAAGTCGTAGAAAGAGAAATTAAGGAAACAGTAAGATGTACAATTTCATCAAAATAATAAGATACCTAGGAATAAACTTAACTAAGGCATGAAAGACCTATATTCTGAAAATTGTGAAACATTAATGAAAGAAATTGAAGACACCACAAACAAATGAAAGATATTCTATGCTTATGGATTTGAAGAACAAATATTGTTAAAATATCCATACTACCCAAAGCAATCTACATATGTAATGCAATCCCTACCAGAATACCAACATTTTTCACACAAATAGAACAAACAAACCATGAAAGACTCTAAATAGACAAAGCTATCCTGAAGAAGAATATGTTATGGAGATACCACAGCCCCTGATTCAAGATATACTACAAAAATGTAGTAATAAAAATAGGATTTTACTGACAAAAAAAATAGACACAAAGATCAATGGAACAGAATAGAAAGCCCAAACGTAAATCCAGACTGTATGGTCAATTAATCTTCGACAAAGGAGGCAAGAATATACAATGGGAAAAAGATAGTCTCTTCAACAAATGGTGTTGGGGAAAAATGGACAGCTACATGGAAAAGAATGAAACTTGGATCACCTCCTTATACTACACACAAAAATAAACTCAAAATGAATTAAGGACTTAAATGTGATATCTGAGACCATAAAAATCTTAAAAGAGAGTACAGATATTAATCTCTCTGATATCAGCTGTAACAACATTTTACTAAATATGTTTCCTGAGTTGAGGGAAAGAAAAGCAAAAGTAAACAATGAGGACTACACCAAAATGAAAATTTTACACAACAAAGGGAACAATCAACAAAACTAAAAGCCAACCTACTGAATGAGAGAAGATATTTGCAAATGGCATATTCAATAAGACACTAGGATTCAATATATATATAAAGAACTTTTACAACTCAACAGCAACAAAATAATAATAATCCAATTTAGACACAAAAGACAGATAGCCAGCGGACACATGAAAAGATGCTCAACACTGCTCATCATCAAGGAAATATAAATTAAAACTGCAAAGAAATGTTACCTTACACCTGTCAGAATGGTTAAAGTCAAGAACAGAAGAAACAAGTGTTGGAAAGTATATGGAGAAAAAAGGAAACTTCCTACACTGTTGATGGGAAAGCAAACTGGTACAGCCACTATGGAAGACAGAATAGAGGTTCCTCAAAAAATTAAAAATAGAATTACCATATGATCCAGTAATTCCATTACTGAGCATTCACCCAAAGAATGTGAAAAAAAGCTAATTTGAAAAGGCATATGCACCCCTATGTTTATTACAACATTATTTACAATAACCAAATTACAGAAGCAGCCCAAGTGTCTATGGTAGATGAATGGATAAAGAAGAGCGAATGGATAAAGAAGAGGTAATTTTATAGATGATAGATAAGTGATAGATAGACAGATGATAGATAGATAGATAGATAGATAGATAGATAGATAGATAGATTATACATAGATAGATGATATATAGATGATACATAGATAGATATGATGGGATATTATTCAGCTATAAAAAAGAATGAAATCTTGACATTTGCAACAATATGGATAGATATAGAGTGCTAAGTGATGTAATCAGTCAGAGAAGAAAAATGTTATATGATTTCACTCATATGAGGAATTTAAGAAATAAAAACAAAGAAAAAAGAGACAAATCAAAAACGCTTTTATAGAACAAACTGGTGTTTACCAGAGGGGAGGGGGATAGAAGAGTTGATTGAAATAGGGAAAAGAAATTAGAGTACACTTATCACGAGGGAGCATTGAGTAACATATAGAATTGTTACATTGCTATATCCTAGACCTCAAAGTAATATAACACTATATGCTAACTATACTGGAACTAACATTTTAAAAACATAACAACAAAATGTGAGGGATGCAGCTAGAACACTGCCAAGAAATTTATAGAATTAATGCATGTAGTAACAAAAGACTCTCAAATTAATGAAATAAACTTCCATCTAAACAAACTAGAATAAAGAGCAAATTAAAACCAAAACAAATAGAAAAAAAATCATTAGAAACAAAAATCAATGACATTAAAAGTAGAAAATAAAAAATGAATAAAATATAGAACTTCTAGTTCAACTGAACAAGAAAAGAGAAGATATATATTATGGACATGAGAAATGGAAGGGGACAAGAGACTCTACAGGCTTTTTAAAATGATAATTATATAGTAAAAATTTTATAGCCATAACTTTGGTAAAAATAAATGAAATAGGAATATTTCTTTTAAAAACTCAAACATGGGGTGTCTGGGTGGCTAAGTCATTAAGCATCTGCCATCCACTCAAGTCATGATCCCTGAGTCCTGGGATGGAACCCCAAATTGGGCTCCTGCTCAGCGGGAAGCCTGCTTCTCCCTCTCTCACTCCCCCTACTTGTGTTCCCTCTCTCGCTGTGTTTCTCTCTGTTAAATAAATAAATAAAATCTTTAAAAAAATAAAATAAAAATAAAAAACTCAAACCAAGCCTACCGATAAAAAACAGATAAGCTAAAAATCTTACATTCGTTAATGATATTGACTTTTATTAATAACATCCCCCCCAAAAAAAGAAAGCAAAACAAAAATCCAAGATAAGTAGTTTCACTGGTGAATTTTTTTTTAAAGATTTTATTTATGTATTTGACAGAGAGAAAGACATAGTGAAAGAGGAAACACAAGCAGGGGCAGTTAGAGAGGTAGAAACAGGGTTCCCACTGAGCAGGGAGCTCAGTGTGCGCTCAATCCCAGGACTCTGGGATCATGACCAGAGCCAAAGGCAGACACTTAATGACTGAGGCACCCAGGCACCCACTTCACAGCTGCATTAAATCACACATTTAACAAGGAAGTAGTATCAAACATACATTCTTAGAGGAAATATTCAAGAAAGAAATAATATCCAACACATTTTATAAGGCTGACTTTATCTTGATTCTGAAAGCAGAGAAGAGCATTTTTAAAAAATTATATAGACAATTATCCATAACTAAAAAAATTCTCAAGAAAATATAAGCAAATATAATCTAGCAACATATATAAAAATAATACAGCACTGGAAATCGTAAGAAATTTCATCAGATGTATAGTTATCCATTATTGATAACTATGCTTTTTAATAATCCAAAGAAACTCATTTCAATTCCTAGTTTGCTTAGGCTTTTGGTCATGAATGGACGAATACTGACAAAATACATGATTTCTTACATTTGGTGAAATTATGATTTTTCTTTATCTATTGATATTTTGATGGACTTTTTGATGTTGTTGATGCAGCCTATATTCTTGAAACGAACACCAATTTCCAGTGCTGTATTACGTTTATATATGTTGGGGTGTGGGGACAGGTAAGCCTGATGGTGGGTACTGAGGGCACATGTTGCACAGAACACTGGGTGTGGTGCATAAACAATGACTCTTGGAACACTGAAAAAATAAAATAAAATAAATTATTATTTTTAAAAAAGAGTTTCTGAAAAAAAAAATCTCCAGACAACACATTTTAATGCTATAGATTGAATATCTTTTCCCTAATTTCAGGATTAAGAGTATCATCTCTAACCACCACTCTTATTCAACATCAGACTAGAAGTTCTGGGCAGTGCAATAAGGCAGGAAAATAAACAAATAAAAGGTACATCATTTGGAAAAGAAGAACTAAAACTGTCCTAATCACAGGAAATGTGATAGTCTGTGCAGAAAACCTAAAAATTATTAAGATAAAAATAAAATATTTTTATTTAATATTTATTTGCAGACTAGTTTCTGTGTTTGGAACTTGTTCTCCTGGTCCCTATAGTGGTTCACCTACACCAGTTAATTTTTGTGTTCATGGAAATTTTATCCTAAAGAAGTTATATCCTAAACAAAAAGAGAATAAACAAATTATCAAGAACTTATTAAGTAATTTTCTTCTAGGCAAATAAACTGAAAAATAAGTATAGGGAAGGTAGAGAGTTGGAAGGCAAAATCAATTTTCAGTATGGTGGTTAAGAGTAGTTCTCATAGGGGGTGGTATTTGACCATGGGGCAGAAAGCTAACCATGTGACTATTTGGTGGAGTTTCCTATATAGTAGGACCAGAACTTGAAAAGGTACTAAGGTGAGAATAAGTCTTATAAACAGAGGATTGGAAATGCCCAAACCCTATTTATTTTTCTTCTCTGTAAACTGACTCCCCTCATCTCTCTTCTCCATCATCAAGGAGGATTGAGAGGGACTCCAAATAACAAATAACAAATCTTGCTGCAAAGAGAGAGGAAAAGAAGACACAAAAACCAGAGCAAGGCAAAAGTCTATAATTTTGAGAGTGAGACCAACTTTAGCCTTCATCTTGCCTTGTTTCAAAAATGCGTGCAGCCAGGCCCGTGCCTCTTAGGCAGGGATTGGAAGATTTCGTGCTGGAGGAAATTAAGAGTGTCACAGTAGGGGTGCCTGGGTGGTTCAGTTGGTTAAGCAGCTGCCTTGGGCTCAGGTCATGATCCCAGGGTCCTGGGGTCAAGCCCCACATCAGGAATCCCTGCTCAGTGGAGAGCCTGCTTCTCCCTCTCCCCTCTGCCTGCTGTTCTGCCTACTTGTGCTCTGTCAAATAAATAAAATCTTAAAAAAAAAAAAAAAAGAATGTCACAGTAAAATCTTCAAAACACTGACATTTAAAGTCCATAATAAAAAGCTAGATTACTATCTTCTATTACAGTGTAGCTTACATGTCAATTTTCTCTACTCAAGCAGATTGTCAATCTGTCATTAATGTCTCACTGTTAATGATGAATGGACCACCAATAAATGCCAGCCATAAAAGGAAGCCTCCAACATAAAACATAATCATAGAAAAGAGGGGAGGGGTTCTAACCCAGATGAAAAACCAAACAAGTCAAAATACAAGGCAATCACTAATGCCAGAAAAATCAGTAAGTTTGATATCAAAGAAACCTAAGTATGCTTTAATATTGTTGCAGAAATAACTAAATATATAGTCAATATAATAAAAATAAAGTCATTGATTCAAACAAAATATGTCATATAATTATAGATGGTAACGTGCAGGGATTTGAAGTTGAGGGAGAGGTATTATAATAAAGATTCACTTTCCTTAACAGGAAGTTGCTAATTAACATAAAATGTTACATAAAATTACTAATATAGCATACTGTTGACAAATATGAAAGTAAATACCAGGAATAATAATTAAAAATTTGAAAATGGTCAGTCCTGGGTATGGGAGTAGAGGCTAGGGAAGAGTGAAGCAAAATGCTGCTATTTTCACTCTAGATTTTATACTACCATAAATATATGTATATATACTTGAATTTTCTTACCAATTGCTTGTAATTCTTTAACACAACTTAAAATGTTATATATAACAAAATGATGAACTGCATTATTCTGAAAGCAACTAATTGCAATAAATAACATTTTGAGTGGAAACTTTAAAACTGGAAATTTAAAGCTTTGTCTTTTGACAGTCAAAGGACAGGCATAAAATGTCTTTAATAGATAATGACTGCATGTGAATGAAGTTGAGCATTATCTTTATGCCCTGCCACAAACATTTCGATTTCTATTTCTGTAAATAGTCATTCATATCCACATATTTTTGGCATAAATATTTTGAGTGAGTAAAAAAATAGAAATTTCTTCCTCTAAAGCTTCTTTAGAATTTTCCCACATTAGTGTCACAATCTTATTAAATTACCTAGTGTTAGTACCCTCCAAACAGTCTCAAAATTTCCCCCAAACTACAGTTGGTTAGTTTTCTTTAGGAATGACTTTATTAACCTTGAAGGAATTAATTTTAGAATTAATTTTGTTTTAGAATAATTTTGTGGGGGAACCTGGGTGGCTCAGTTGGTTGAGCAACTGCCTTCAGCTCAGGTCATGATCCTGGAGACCCAGGATCGAGCCCCACATCGGGCTGCCTGCTCAGCGGGAAGCCTGCTTCTCCCTCTCTCACTCCCCCTGCTTGTGTTCCCTCTCTAACTGTGTTTCTCGCTGTCAAATAAATAAAATCAAAAAAAAAAAAAAAAAAAAAAGAATAATTTTGTGTATATTTTCTCTAAGTGGTTAGAGTCTAGTGTAGAAAGCAAATAAACTACAACCAATGAGAAAAACACACAATAGATAATCATTACTTATTTGCTAAATGAACAAATAAATGAATTTTCCATAGCAAATTAAGAAAAACTCCAAGTGTGAATTACAGTATATTCTAATATCCAGCATCTTCCTTTGGAAGCCTGGCAATCAGCTCAGCAAGTTATTGTAATCATGGGGGTTATTGCAGGGGAGAAATAATTGCCAAACCTAATACAAAGCACCCATAAGGGAGACATCTGGTTTTCATTGTTGAGTAAGAATTTATGTCAATAAAAACTTTTTGTCAATTTTTCATAAAGATAAGCTGTTTTGGAAAAAGAATGTAAGTCAAATCTGATATCTATCACTATGTTCCATTAGGTTATTTTATAACTCAATCATTGTTTTGATTAGAATGCCATATTTACTGCAAAGAAAACCATTTACCTTACCTTACTATTACTCTTAAAAATACTAATAATTAGAAATTCCCCCATGGGTCTGTTTTAAGTCTTCTTCTCATTTTTCTCCATAAATTCAATCTGAACTATCTTACCAAAAATGAATTCAGTGCTCACCTCTATATGCATGATTGCCAAACCTGTGTTTCTAGCCTTGACTTATGAGTTTTCCAGTCCAGAATTTTCAGTTCCTGCTTCTAGATAGCTCCAGCTGTCCTATGACTTTCTATAAAATATGATGCATGTTCCCTCTCAAACTTCCTTAGTTTCATAGTTTTCTTGTCTGCTCATGATACCTGCATCTACCCAGTCACCTAGACTGAAAACCTGTGTCTGCCTTGTTTGTCACTACAGTGTGTTATCAATTATATTTTATCTTTCTTCCACAATATTTTTACACAATAGCTCATATTTATTTCCATCCCATGACTACTAGCTTGCACATTAATTCCCTTTCATTTTGATTCTAATAATTGCCTCTGTCAAGTCTCCAATGACTTCATTGTTATCTGATCAAAAATTACCAATGCTCCTTCAATATTTAAAAAAATAAATGCAGTTTTCTTGGTTGCAATTCAAAAATTCTCCCAACTTTTCCCTAAATTATTTCCAATTTCATTTGCCAGTGTCCACGTGCTTTAAATCCTTTAAATACTTGTAGCCTACCTGCCTCACTTCACCACATATTCATGTTGATACTTGTGTTTGGCATTCCCTTTCACCCTTATTTCCACCTAAACAACAAATCCAATCCATTTCCCAGGTTCATTTAAATGTCAACTATAACAGAGTTTTCTCTGCTACACGACTAAAAATTAATTTTTTGCACATTTCAATCCTCACAATAATTTTGTGAGCCTAATTGCCACACATTTTATCCAGTGTAAAACAATAATCCTTGAATGCCAGGATTTATACTAGATTCCCCATATATTGTTTATTACACTGAAAACAGCTGCTACATTTCTGATACTGTTTTGGGTATTAAGAATACAGAGACAGGCGTTCCTCGGTGACTCAGTCTGTTAAGCGTCCAGCTTGGTTTCAGCTCAGGTCATGATCTCAGGGTTGTGAGATCAAGCCCAGAGTGGGACTCCACACGCTGCCCCTCTTCCCACTTGTTCTTTCTCTGTCATAAATAAAAAATAAATAAATAAATAAATAAATAAATAAATAAATAAATAAATAAAATCTTAAAAAAAAAGAATACAGAGGTGAGACACAATCCCAATATCATAAAGTTTTCATTCCTTTAATTGGAGAAACATATTAAACAAGAATGTGAATAAAAATTAGACATTTAGGTGAGCTCTATTCTGAAGAAAATATTGCAGTTAATATAATAGTATGTGTAGACATTTTTTTATAAAAAAAGTTAACTGAAAGCACTTAATATGATAATATGATGGCAGAAAGATGGGGAGGCAGAAAAAAATAAGGATGCATAAATTGTACTTATATCAAACAGTATAGGATAATTCACTTATTTATTAAAAACATGTAGTGTGCAGCTGGAATATGCCTGAACTATTGTAATTATTGGTAAGTAACACATGGTACAAACTCTAGTGGCTCACATTGTGGGGAGACAGGTATATAAGATCATATAATGCTATATGAAAATGTCTGCAATAGCATAAAATGAAGGTCTACTAGGAATATGAAGCAAAAAGTAATTAGGTCAGTTTTGAAAAATCTGATGAACAAAGTATTTGTCATGCTAGACCTTAAAGAGCTTAATTCTTAGGTCTCTTCCTTCCTTTCTCATTAATAGACATGGCCCCACTTCAATGATGTCATGTTCATGGCAGCCGTAATGCTCTTTGAAAGTCTTTTGCTTTTTGTTTTTGTTTGTTTGTTTGTTTGTTTCTTTTTTCCTCTGCTTTCCTGGCCACACTGATTGGTCTTCATATACACTGGTGAATCACACTACACTCTCAGGTTACAAATGATTATTTCTAGGATGGATACCCAACCAAATCTGAACCTCTTTAATAGAAATCCTAAATTTGGGATTAAATATAACTGATACTACAATTTCATTTCATTTCTTTCAATGACAAGGCTGGCATGTGTTCATTAGAAGTCTTCTGAGCTTTATTTACAGATGCAAGGAGGCTGTCATTCTGCAAGAATGAAAGGAACACAAAGAGAGAAACAGATACTCAATAGAAAAAGAACCAGGTTTTACAAAAATTCTGTTCATCCCTAACATCTTGTTTAATTCTTGAACTTCCATTAGTTCGATTTTTTGAATTTACCTTTTTTCTTCTCTGGTTCTCAGTAGAATTATGTTGTTTACAGCCAAAACATGTGTAGATTAACAAAAAAATAAGAGAACATTTCAGGTAGAGAAGAGAAAATAAGCTTTGGCTTTATGGTTTGCTTATTACTCCTTCAAAAATTTGTATCATCAAAACTTTTTCCTGGTTTTCTTTCTGTTCCTCTCAGACCCATTTTCACAAAGGCACCAATTCCCTACCCAAGGTCTTAACATTAAATTGATTCCTGGAGAAAAGAAAGGAAAAATGCTAAATTTCAGCAACTAAAGCAAAAACATACCTTGCACAACAATCTTAAGACATTGATTGGAAAGTAAAGGAAATAGTGACAAGAAGGCAACCAATTATATAGAAATTTGACTCGTTCAAAGGTGGGTGTGGGTGTGGTAAGTTGAGATGAGAAAACATGTTTTATTTACATTAGAGTTGATATGAAGTACTTTTTTTTAACCAATTGTAACTTATGGAACTTGAAAAATTAAGGATCAGTCTTACATGTGATGGGAGTAAAAGACAACACAATATTTTTTGTTGTTGTTGTTTGTTTCTTACCAAGCACAAAGATAGTCATGAGTTATGCAGAATGAGTACAGTAAGATTCTGAATTGAATTCAAATTCAACTTGAGTGCAATACCAATATGGCAATGTTCCCTCCCAGTTTTATCCTTTTGGTTTCTGACTGATGGAAAAATATTGTCTATTTTTTTCAATAAATAGAAAAATAGATGCTAAATACAAAAATTATAAAGACAAACAAACAAACAAACAAAAAAGCATACTGAAGCTCCTGGGAGATATTCCAAAGTTATGTACATTCATGCATTACAAAGAAAAGATGTAGTTTAAAAACAACTGAATAAAACATGCAATGTTTAGAGCTGCATGATATTCCATATTAGACCACAATTCTGCACAAGAGGGGAAGAACTGCTTTGGTCAATTGGATAGAAATTTACAAATTAATGCACTACTGGTAGGATGAGAGTTAATAAGCAAACACACTAGGAGACATTTGAAGTATTTATTATTGGTTTGAATATTTTAAAAAATTAATTATGTTACATATGTAACTTGTAGTGATATGCATGTATTTCCTTTGTATTTTTGCCCTAAGATTTTTGAAGAGTGATATTTAATGCATAAGTATTACAAAACCTAATAAATTAAAATGGTAATGATTTAATATTGCTGCCTTCAGATAATGTAATTATTCAGTGACACATTAAACAAATGGAAAAATTATCTCAAGAATATGAATTCTTCAAAAAGCCTTTGTCACTAAGAGAGACATGTCTTCAGAGTTTTCCACAATGAATACAAAAATTCTAATAATTTTGAAAATATCCAATATGAAGAAATACAACTAAAGTCTGCAGTCAGTAATTAGTAAAAGATAAGTGAGAACTACTTACTGAAATAAAAGAATTTAGACAGAGAGAGGAAATATATCAAGGAATGGACAGAAGAAACAAAAAAATGTTTGAAATCCAGTGCAAGTGCCCTTCTTCATCTTAGCAATGCCAACAAAATCAGAACACAGGGCCACCGAGATTACCTCTCAACAATGTATAAATTAGGTATGTTTTCAGATGTACAAATTACCAGAATGCCTATGTAAGTTGCTTACTATGCAACCAGTTGTATTGATTCCACAACCCATTTTCCATCAATACACTATACTGGAGGATTATTAGGTTTGGGGGAAAGTCTTCCCTGCTGATGCTTGAAAACATTCTTTAAGATGAAGTAAACACACTGTTATGAGATAATCAATGCAAATAATTATGAGATAAAGATAACATATAGACTCAAATTCACATAATTATTGAATTTAAAACTTTTAATGAAAACTTTGGGGAAGATTTTACTTTATATACATCAAAGTTATACACTGAGTCAATGTTAAACTACTTTATGATCACAATATTAAATATACCTCAAAATAGATGATATAGATACAGATATACTTTCACTCTAGTTGTCTTTGTTATAATATTTAAGTTCAAATATTCTAGCATATTTTCTTGAAAATGATATAAAATGAAAAATACCAGGTTTCTATGGAACTTGATAATTGTTCAGGTAGTCCAAATTACTAAGCCACACTCCAAATGTACTCCTACATGCATTTTTTTTCATTCAAGCAATAATCATTTTAAATTAAAACCAGAATAAAAGAAAAAATTAAAATACAATCACTCATTTAATGAATAACAAAACAACAACAAAAAAGATAAAATTGGGTGAGGTATCTAATGCTAAAAAATTTTTAAAACAGTATTTAAATAATATGGACTTCTTGGCAGTTTTTATTAACTTTGTCAACCCATTTGAAAATTGTTATTTGTTTGCTCATTTTTCTGTAACAGCATGTAGAAAGTCCAGTATAAGTTGCTTATGGCTTATGCACACATATACAACAGAAGGGCAACATAACTGACAGCCAGAAGGCAAAAAAGAGAAAATCAAATGTAGAGAAGGAATTAAAGAAGCTTGTGGTCTTATGAGTTCGAGGAGCAGTTACAGCAGAATGAAGAGGGAGATGGCTGGAAAGAATTGAAGTTAAAGTCACACAGTAGAGTAATTGAATTTACTATCACAAAACGGTGCAATTCTGGCTGTTGGAGATGTCTCAGGTAGCATTATGGGGATAAATGGTAAATATACATTAATGGTAAAGGTCACTTGATACGGAGATGGAATGCAAAAGGAGAAAAATGACGGTATAGAGATATAAGTCTACATTTTTTCACTTTAAAATTCTAGCATACATTTCGGTAAAATTTCATCTCCAGATCCTTCAAATAATCATAACCTCTGCCATATGCCAGGCATTGAGCTAAGTGCTTATGTACTTCCCTTCACTGAATCTTCACAATTACCAGAAAAAAATACATACCACTATTACTCTCAGCTTATACGTGAGAAAACTGTGGATCTGAAAATGTGAGTAATCTTGCCCATGTTGCACAGACAGATATAAGTGATGAAACAGAGTTCAAAGCCAGATAGTCAGACCCCAGGATGATATTTTGAAGCATGGTTGCATGATATTATTATCCAAAAATAAAGCCAGAAAGAAGAGGTTTTCTTGAATATGAAGAGCAGAAATAACAATTGTGTTTAAGTGATAAGGAACATTTTCCTGCAGTGTTTATTCAACTTTAACTGGTAAAGATCCATTAGCAAATCTAATTAGATCTTAGGACATTGTCTAAAGAAAATGCACACACATACATATTTTAAAAATGGTTTGTATAGTCTCTTTGAAAGGCTAAAAATAACAAATATTAGACTTTCATTATAATGAGAGGCACATAGAAAAATATGCAATTAGAAACATTTGGGTAAAATACTTAATACTTTATAAAACATGGGAGATTTGTCTATGAAACTGGTTATATTTTTTTGTAGTCACTTTGGACTTTAAGGATTTTAAAATATAGTTGTGATCAGAATTAATGAACTCCAGTTGATAAAGCCACCCACAAAATTATGATATTCTTTTATATGAGACATGAAAATTCTAAACATCCTGTACTCAGGTTCTGTCTGGCAGAGGATTACCATGAGACACCTTTATGAGTTGTTTGAAAATTTCTTTGCTAAGGTCAGTTCCCCATAGGATTGATATTGGTAATTGGCTCAAAAGCAAACCACCTCTCCAAAATGTGCCACTTTCTGTCTGATTAGAACTTAAAGGCCAACACAAAAGTGGGTTTTAAATGATTTTTGTTTCTAATACAGACTTATTCAGAGTCAGTTTCAAGGGTGCATGAATCCATATTCCCCAGTATATTTTCCTGAAAATTCTGTGGTGAGGCAGGGTTCTTACCTTGTGAGAATTATAGATTTCTTTTTAAGTTAGATTTGGCATTTTTAGAGCTTATTATTTGCTTCCCTCTGGCAGCTGCCATATTGCTGCGGACATTTCTGTGTCTGCCATCATTTGTGGCATATTCTGTAGGAAGCCTGTCAGGAAATGTTGGTCTCAGACTACACCCTAATGCAGGTTTAACAATCAGAAGAATCCTATACTTTAATAAAACATTAAACATATCTTGGAAGCATGAGGATGGAAGCAAGACAGTGATAAACTCTAAGATGTCTGTAGCATTTGAGAGAATCAAAATGACAGCACACCACTGGTTTTATAGTTCCAGAGATGGTCAAATCATTGTGCAACTGGTTTGTGAAAATATTTATTTACTAATGACCAAAATGGTAAATGTATTCAAAATAAGGCACAGATGAAAGTTGCAAGAATACTTCAGTTCTATTTTCATTCTTTCCAGAAAAATCAGAGAAAGAAAAAAGTCAATATGTTTTTTTCTTCCCTTTTTATATCCCATTATAGATTATATGCTATTTCATGCCAATTAGTACATTCCTATCTTATCTTCAAATAGTTTCTAGGGAAACCATAAGAAGAAAATAAGATAGATTTAAAAATGAAAGGAAAGAAACTAAGCCTGAATCAGAAAGATATGAATGAATGATCACCTACTTGTGCACTGTTATTAGCTGTGTGGAATAGTGTGGAGGCCCCAGACAAAGTGAAAACTATAACGAAAGTCATCTTTAAGACTTAAGCTCATCAAATTTATTTAGTTACTCAGTTTTAAGCAAATGGCAGGAATAAAACAACAATACAGTCAAAGTATCTCCCTGAGACATTCGTAAAAACCTAGTACATCAATCAGGCTGTATGGAACTACTGTTTGGGATTATAATCTGAAGTAATTAGTGTATTTCAGAATGACTATAATTAACTATCAAAAACCAAATCATTGATATTGACCCTATTTGGGGAAATACCAGGCCAGGAATTGAGTACATGGTCTCATAGAAAAGGGTCATCCAATTCCCAGAGATTTCCAATGTGCTCATTCATGTATTCTGAAGACAAGTGTCCTGGAACTGAAAATATGAATGCTCTGATTCCTATGAGGTTATGGAACAAATATTGCCTGTATTGGTTTAACCCATAACTTCTGTTGCTCTATCACTATTTTCAGCTTCTGATTATGTAATTTTTCTGACCATGAAGCTTTCTTCTGGGAAAGGAATTTACTGACTTGACTATTCAGATATCTTAGTCTTCTCGACAGTTGATTTTCTCATTACAAATTACTTGATTATAAATCTGTCTGGATTATAATATCATTTCACACGAAGTTGGGTAATATGACTTCTTTCCCTGGGAATCATTTACAATTTCAACTTTTGGGGAAAAAAGAAAATAAAATTTCTGTTCAGAAGCATCAAGTCAAATTCTTGTAATATGCTTAATTCAATAAAGTATCCACCATGTTGAGAGGTACATTGCCAGACACACAGTGAATTCAGCCACTCGGTCACCTTTTCTTCATGATTCTCAGCTCTTGTAAACTAAATTAAGTCAATTTGGCCATTTACAGTATTAATTGATTTTGGTAGGTTTCATAGGCTTCAGAAATTAGAGGTGAGAGACTCTAATTTGCCTCTCCCACAATCTCTCTAACTAGGTGGAGTACCCAATGAGAGCAAGTCTGCATTAATTCTGTACCAGCAAGCAGGCAAAACCTAACCCACAACTTATTCTTGTGAGCTTAACAATGTTGCAGAGTCTCCTAAGGACATGATTGAAGTCACAGACAATGGTATTTGCTGTCAGTGGTGATTCTCCCTCCTTAAATTTACTTCCAATCCCATTTTGTTACTTCGTTGTAGACTGTTTCTGCTGCCCCAGTCCTGGCCTCCCAGAGTGTTAACACAGCAAAAGAGAAAAGTCATCTTACAAATTACTTTTACCAGTCTCAGTGAGGTGGCAGATTACTGACGGACAAGCTAAAATTAATTCTCATGGAAACAGTTTAGAAGATAGTGGCATGTTTGGGATGAGGTGCATACAATTGGCTAGGAATACAGTGATACCTAGAGCAAGGTCAAAGTTGTTGATACTCTTGCTATCTCCGCAGAGCTAGCTTCATCAATGTCAGCCCTTAGGCAGAAAATTGTGAGCTGACTTCAATCTTTAATATCCTTATTTAGCATGTCAGAGAAGAACACAGTGAATTTTTGATAAACCAATTACCACCCTCTAGCATAAGTATATGTGTTGATACAGTAAAGTTCTCTTCTAGCTTTTAGGGATAAACTATGCTTTAGTGCTCCTGCAGCCAAAGAGTTCCCTGACAAGGGATCCCCCTCTGCTCTAGCACCAGCCTGGCAAAGAACAGCCTAGCAGAGGGTCCGTGCCATCATCATTTCATGCTGCAGTGATCCCTTTATGGCTTTTATTCTTTCTGTTTTGCTTTTTATTTTACTGGGAGAAAAAAAAAGTCACTAAAAGGATTATGGGAAAGAGCAAATTTTCTACTTCCACAGATCATTCTCTCCAGGTTTTGGGACATGCTTCAGCTCTGTTTGATAAACAAGGATCTTCAATCTTAGGCACCTGGACATTGGATGCTGTTCAGCTGAAACAGCAGCTTCCTTCTCTTCAGATCTTTTGGGCTGTCACTGGTGATTTGGCCTCCCTAAATTTACTTTCCATCCCCTTTTGCTTTTGTTGTAGGCTGCTGCTCCTGACCCAGTCCTAGCCTCCCAGAGTGTTAATACAAGCAGAAGAGTAAAGGTAGGAAGGTCCTTCCCACAGTCCTGACTGCTGCTCTTCTATCATCATCTCTCCCTTACCCTCACCAACCTGCCAGCAATGAGCAAAGGAGACTAAGAACATGCATTCTGAATCAAAATTGTTCAAGTAACAAGTAACCATTTTTAGAGTGTGTATTTTGATCTCTATTAAGTGGCTTCTCTGAGGTAAGTAGATTAAATCCAGAAAACACAGTTATGTTGCACTCTGTATACTGAAACATTTCAAAGTAAACTATAGCAATATAACACTGTCATTACATGTCATTTTCCATTTTAAATACATAATAATTACATACTAATATGGTATAATAATTTCCCGAAAACATCGTAAATGGCCTTAAGAGTTGGTTCAGATTTTTTTTGGAATGAGATTGATAGTTGTAAATTCATACCACTAGCTCTTCTGGCTTTAAGACTGCCCAAATATGGGGCACCTGGGTGACTCAGTCATTAAGCAACTGCCTTCATCTCAGATCATGATCCCAGGGTCCTGGGATCAAACCCCACATTGGGATCCCTGCTCAGTGGAGGGCTTGCTTCTCCCTCTCCTGCTCCCCTTGTTTGTGTTGCCTCTCTTGCTGTGTTTCTCCATCAAACAAATAACTAAAATTTTTAAAAAGTAATAATAATAAGATGACCCAAATATACAAGACAGCATGCCAATATGAAAACCACCAAAATAGATTATACTTGGTTATTGACTTTTATTTATATAGTTCTGATTAAATCTTAATCCAGAAAGATAAACTGATCAACCTTTTCTTCTTGGTCTTTATAATGCATTTACTGTATAATCTAAAATTCTCCATCTTTCCCATACTTTAACTCATTTAAAACATATAGTAAAGGTCATTTATGTCTGTAATAAACATTTCAAATAACAGCAAAATGATAACTTATTAGGGATATATTTTTAGAGATATTGTGTGATTTTAACAAGATTAAAAAATAATGCAAAAATGAGACTAAGAAGCTTATCCAAACGAAATTGTAAGCAACTCTGACCAAATCAAATTCTACCTTTGGCAACTTATTCCAAAGCCTAAATATAGGATCTTTATTCTGTGTTGACCCTTCCATTTTGCAATATAAAGTGTAAGGATTAGAAAACTAATATGCCTAAGGCCAAATCACTTCTTTAGTGGTAGAGACAGTATGTAAAACTTGTCTGGTTCCACATTTAATGGTTTTCTACCTGAGTTTTAATATTTTCCATTACAGTCCAAGTCAAACTGATACAAATATTTATGCTCTTGTTTATAACTCTGAAAGTATATTCACTATTTTGCTGTATTTAGCACAGCTCATTTGTCAGGGTACTACTTGCCATATACTGCAAAAATATCATGTCAGTTCTGCATTTAACTTTAAAGTTAATGGGGCTACTCAGTAAATAAATAATCCCATAAAACTTAGTAAAAATGAATTGACAACAAATTATTCTATAGGCTCTTATAAATGATTTGAGGCTATAACTAAATAAAGAGAGTTTTTAATCAAAAATTTCAATAATTATAGGATAGAGTAAAGGCAAATAATTAATCTTCTCTCTACTGGTACAAACAATACCAGTACTGGTACTGGTATATGGATCTCTGTTGTTTCTGTGTATCTTGCCAGGGAGGTACTGATAACCTCTCCTTCAGTTTTTCTTTCTTTCTTTTTAAAGATTTTATTTATTTTTTGACAGAGAGAAACACAGCTAGAGAAAGAACACAAGCAGAAGGGAGTGAGAGAGGGAGAAGCAGGCTTCCCACTGAGCATGGAGCCCGATGCAGGGCTCTATCCCGGGACTCCAGGATCATGACCTGAGCCTAAGGCAGAGGCTTGATAACTGAGCCACCCAGGCACCCCTGCTTGGGTTTTTCTTTTGGGGTTGTTTGTATAGCCCTACACTGGGGTAGATAGCAAGGTTGTTGACCGTGTAAACTATACTAAAGATCATGTCTCTCCTGGAACAAAGATTAGGCAGTTTTTCTTCAAATCCATCATAAAAGATTTGGGTTTCCTGAAGTCAGGGGTTCTCGTGATTTAAACCTACTAGATGTACAATATCCACCTTGGCCTCTTCAAGTCATCCATGGGACTTGGAGGTCAAGGGAAACAAATGCAACATAAAGCCCAGGATGCTCATTGTGCCATTAGTAATAGACTCATTCTGTCTCTGACCTAGGAACCTTTGACTCTGCCAGCATCCATGAAATTGTGTGAGCTTGTAAGTAACTTACAATTACAATTACCTTCAGTGCTTGACAGGGTCATGAATAAATCTCTATGTTTTTCTTCGTAGAACTATATTACATACACCACAAAAAAGACATTAATCTCTCAAAGAGAAGAACAAAATATAAATGATAGAAGCATTTAGTGTACTCTTTCTAAAAACATTTCTTTTAGATTTTTACTAAGATTGTCTTAAGTCTATATCTCATAAGTCAACAAATTATACTTTGATTTGTTTTTAAATGTTTGAAATTATGAAGGTATAAAAAAGCATCCAACTTCTGTTGGGTATATCCAGGAGTGGAATTCTGATTAATAGGACATACATATGTTTAGTTATGGTAGATGCTGCCAACCATTTTTCCTGGGTGGTTTAGTGAAATTACACTCCCAGCAGCAATGCATGAGAGTTTATTTATGATACTTTAAAAGTGAAAACAATGCAAATGTATTTTGCATTAGAGGAAAGCAGAGGGAGATGATACTTTCAATATAAATGAGTTAGTATCCCCCAGAGTATAAGAAACATTATAAATCTTAACTTGTAATCAGAAATCATGTCATCATATCTAACTCCTAATATTTTCATTGTCTCAAATGGGCATACATGTAAAGAATTTCATATTTAGGAAATATTATATGACTTTCTTAAAAATATGCATTTGTTTAAAAAATAAAATGTTACAGAGCTTGATTTTTCTACGAATACTACCAGTCCTCAGTGAGCGTGCTATTAAAATACATGGTTGTTAGTCTCCAAAGATGGCCCCAGAAATCCATCCTCTTTTAGAATCTGTGAATGGATTTGATTAATAGAATGCAGTGAAAGTAATGTTCTGGAACCTCCCGAGCCCAGGCTTTAAACGAAGTGACTGGCAGTTTCTATTTCCTGTAATCTCTCCAAATCCAGTCCCCATGCTCTGAGGAGCATAAGCCAAATGAAGAGGCCACATGAAGCATAACCAAAGCACTATTTTCAATAGCTCTAGGTGAGCTTCAAGCCAACAACCCTATGAGCCATTTGAGTGAGCCATTTTGGATGGCCTTGTCCAGTTGATCTTCCAGATAAATACAGCTCAACTGACATCACTTACATCACAATATTACATGGGCCAAACTCAGTCACCCTACAAAACCATGAGTGATAACAAAGTGGCTCTTAGTACAATAACTTAATACAAGTTCTGAAGTGGCTTGTTATTTTGTAATCGGGAAACAAAATAATATATGTAACTGTTTCTCAAGCTAGAGAAATAAAGGAATTGACACCATTATATATATGTAGATACACATACCGATTTTGGATTAACATTTATTTTAATGTTCATTTTGGTGTCTCTTGCTGGCAACATAACTAAGGAACACTGACAAGTGTCCATGGGAAGACAGTACAATTACTCCCAGCATGATAAAAACTGATTTTCAAACCAATAACTCCCTTTTCAATCACCATGTAATACCACAGTACATGCATGTGCTGAGATTGATCTCTGTGCATGGAGATGTTTTTTGATTTTAAATAAGACCAGAATTGGGACTACATGTCAAACCTGCTGGTGATTAAGCTACAGAAGGCAGTAGAGGAGTCACATTTTGAGACATTAATGGGTACTTCCTTTACTGGTATTCTATGCTTCTTTAATTATTTCCATTATTGAGCAGTTTGAGCCATAGTGTCTATTTCTCGTGGGGGAAGAGGAAATACTTGATCTTTGATATTCAAGCCCCAAGGTGAACACATAAGGTGAAATATTGAGAATATGATTGGATATATAAAAAAGAAAAAAAAGAGGACAAAAAAGGGAAGTAAAAGGAATGGAATAGAATGGGAGAAAGAGAAGGGAAAGAAAGTGAGGTGAATAGAATGAAAGGGAAGGGAATGGGGAAGGGCAGAGGAGGAAGAGAAAGGAGGCAGAGGAGAAGGGAAAGGAAGAAAAGGAAAGAAGAGGAAACTGAACTGAAAAGATAGATATGAGTATGTATATATCCGACATGAGGGTCTACTTTCGGTGAACTTCAGGTCCTACCAAGCCAAATACAGAGTCGGGTAAAGGATAGATTTGAGGGTCAAGGATGAGAGAGGATTTGTACTCCTGATTTGCAGAGAAGAACAAAAGGTTCCAGAGACTTCTATTATTGAACCAGTCAGGAGAAGCAGAAAATAAATGGCTGCAGTTGAGTCAAATACATTCTCCGAATGTAGTGGTTCCCAGCTGGGGTGACTCCTAATGACTGGAGAGTTTCTGATTGTAAAGACCCATGATGGTGGTGGTGGTGGTGATGGTAGTGGTGGTGGATGGAATCCAGTGGGTACAGGCCAGGGATACAGCTAATCTCCCTACAGGACATGAGACCATAAAGGATTATCTAGCCCAAAGTGTCAATAGTGCCAGGGTTGAGAAATCTTGTCATAGAACTCATTCATAACCGAAGTGTGCTGGAGATAGCTGTGAAATGTATAATTCTACTAGCAAGATTAAAATGAGGGTAATGAAGAGCTTTATACAACTTCAGTTTTTCCTTCAAGGGGGTTGGGAATAACATATTTTTCTTTTTCTTTTGTATCTAAGAAGGTAAAGCAACAGAGAAAGAGAGAGAGAGAGACAACCTGAAAAGAGTTTATGTTTTTGAATAAAGGAGAATGCAACACCCTATTGTGTAAAGCAACACTTGAGAATTGGGGGTAATGATGCTCAGTGATGGACAATATGGTCAGGATATTCCTGACTCCCCTCCCCAAAACTCACTGACTGCTGCATTATAGGAGACATTCATTTCTAGTTATGGCCTAAAAGAAAAGGGGAGTTGGGAGAAATTCTTACCTGAACTCACATTTTTAAGACCCACAAAAATGAGGGCTTGATCATGAAATTACATTGAATTTTAGAAAAATAAAATCAAATGTCTAGCTCCATGGAATTTGTAGAATAAGTATCACATCTGCTTCTAAACCTTCACATTTATAGTTGAAATGAATGTTATCAGCTGCACTGAGTCACTGGTCTTTGCTACATCTTCCACTTTCATGAAAACAGTTTGAGGGATATTGATGGATAAACATTAAGATAAAAAAATACTAAATCTGGGGCATTGCTGAAAATGAGAAACACTCCATTTTTAAGAAAACCTGAGCTATGAAAATAAAAATGTAGTGTTGGCAATATTAATTAGTGCCATGTGATATTTGATTAAAACTGTACATGATTTTTCTTTTTACAAGCATTTTCTACCTGCTTGTCTTTTGCCATAGATGGTTTCTTTCCAACATATTATATGTGAAATGGAAAAGAAAGGATATGAATGAAATTGCTTTCGACTCACTGGAATATATTTCTTGAGGGTTCATTCACTTCTAATGGAGAGGGTTTGCAAAGATATGTGACTTTTCAAATGGGAATATGGGGACCAAATTATGAAGTTATAGATTCTATGTGGGCTAGGAAGAAAAGAAAGTGAGAAGAGGGTGGCAGATTTTAGAGAAGAATTCAACCAGCAGATTAGAAAGAATGTCAGAGTGAGAGAGGTGGAGGGATGGGAGGCTGTGGCCTGAGACACTCAGAGTTCAAAACTGGTGGATAAATCTGCTTTTAGTGATGGTAAGGTTTAAACTATCGCAGGGGCCATGGGGCAGGCACAACTGAAATAAGATAGAGGAAAATGTATCAGAGAAAAGAAGATCAAGGAAAGTCAATTGATGAAAATGTATATGTATTCTAGCAAATTACAGTTAATTGTGGCTGCCTATTTTATGCCTACTTTATGCCTATTAAATAAAGATATATAATACAAATTTCTTTTAAAACTTTGTATCAGGAAAATTTTTGTTCTTTTTTCTTAGGTAAATTCTTTGAAAAAGGGAAAATTACAGGGATGCCCAAGTGGTTCAGTTGCTTAAGCATCTGCTTCCAGCTCAGGTCCTAAGATCTAGTCTCAGGAGCCTCAAGAGCCCCAAGGGCCTCATGATGGCTCCCTGCTTAGCATGAAGTCTGCTTCTCCCTCTCCCTCTGTACCTTCCCCCATCCATGCTCTCTGTTTCTTTTGTTCTCTTTCTCTCAAATAAATAATTATTTTTTAAAAAAGGAAACTATATCTTATAAGCATTGTGATTTTTTTTCTCTTTTACTACCGTAGTAATAGTAATAAAAATCCTACAAAGTAAAGGAGCAAGGAAGAGGAGAATGAAGAGGGGGAAGAAGATGGACAGAGAAAGGAAGAGGCAGAGTGAGAGAGAGAGGGAGTAAGGGGTAGGGAAGGGACATAGAAATGGCATTATCCTTTTTCAGGAGCTCACAGCAGGTTTATAAATCATGAGTCATGGTGAACTCTTCCCTCTGAGCCTGAGCACAGCTGAGATTTCTTCTCAAGTTGTCACTCCAGAAATCATTACTGATTTATTGAAAGCAGCAAGTGAGATAAAATGTATTTTCTATTCTTATCATAGATGGATCAATTTTATTACCTTTTTTTTTAAGATTTTATTTATTTATTTGACAGAGAGAGATCAAAAGTAGGCAGAGAGGCAGGCAGAGAGAGAGGAGGAAGCAGGCTCCCTGCTGAGCAGAGAGCCTGATGTGGGCCTCCATCCCAAGACCCTAAGATCATGACCTGAGCTGAAGGCAGGGGCTTTAACCCACTGAGCCACCCAGGTGCCCAATTTTCTTACCTTTTGAGAAATTATCAAACAAAAACTGATACATAACTAAATTATTAACACATCCTTTCACATTTTCGTCCTCAGTGGATATGAACTCTTTCACACATTCAGGACAAAGAGGTCAAAATGTACTGTGTGATATGCTTGAGATACAAAGAATAATATGATTGTTCTGACCAAGGAGGAACTTGAAAAGTGGTGTAAACAAGAGGTGGTGAAAAAGACAGGAAAAGGATAAGAAGAAATATGGGAAAGGAGGTATCGTGCTAGGAGGAGGAAGAGTAAGACAAGAAAAGGTAATGCTTGAGCCAAAGTAGATCTGGGGGAGTTGGACAATCCACGGAGGAAGTGGATGCTGTGTATGTGTGTGGGGGGGAACAGGGAAATGGATGTGGGAGGAAGGAAACAACTGAAGACCAGCAAGTGGAATATACTGCAATTTCAGCAAGATTTGGGAGTTTTCTTCCCGCTATGGCTCTAACTTCTAGAACAATGCTTGGCACATAGTAGTTCAATAGTTCAATAGTGTTTCTGACTGAATCCTGAATGAAAAGATATCTTCTCATATTCTTGTCTTCTGAAGTAATTTCTAAGGTGAAAGGGAAATCAGGATTTAAATATGGCTTTTCTTTGTTCACATAGTTTTACACAATGAGTTTAACACTATTTTTTACATTGAGAAATATTTCAGTAGGCATGAATTTTAAGTTGTTAGTTATGCATAGCTTTCATTATCATTTCATAACATTGTCAAGTGGTTGGAGAAGGAATTTATTTTGCTTGAGGCCTGGCTTAGTTCTGTCTGTGTATTCTGCTGCTGGGTAATCAAACACATTTTTTTTAAAGCTATTTCATAGTGTTCTTCAGAATTGAGCAATACCCTAGGGAGCTGTCAAAGTATTGCCTGAGGTGATTTCATATGTTTGTGCTTATAATTGTGAAAATGTAACTGCAGTTGCACAGCATGAATTTGTACTGGGACAGGTCTTCATAGTTTTACATCTCCTGCAACAGTACTCTGCCATCCAGCAGCAAGAGGGGGTGGGCAAATGAATCATAGCAGCTTGGTAGTTATTGCAATGGGCAAAAATGGAAAACCACTTGGGAGAAAAACAGTAGTACTAAGGACAGCACTGAAATAGCAGTCTGGGCAAACCTCAAGAAGGCAGATGGAAATGAAAAGTCTCAGTAGTTAAGTTGATTAAGCAGTGTATCACCCTGCTGCCCCATTTAGTGGCTGACAGCCCTCAGCTGAGCTCCTCTAAAGACATAACCCCCAGGCTGAAAGAACCCAATCATCTAGGTCATGCCCCCTCCTCTAGGGAAGTCCACCTCCAAAGATCAGTGCTAGGAAACTAGGATTGTTCTTGGAAACAAATATGGATGTGGCAGGGCAAGGACAGCCTTTCCCCAGAGTAGGTCAGTCTAAAGCAACATCCCAACTTCTCATGGACTAGCTAAGGCCAGTTTGATTCTAGTCAGCTAAGGCTGACTTCCTCTACCCAGTTCTACTTGTTTACTCATCCAGTATGTGTTGAAGGTAAAGACAATCTTCAATACTCCTCTTCCCCCATGTTAGTCCTGCATGCATGTCTCTATTGCAAAGTCTGTTTTCCAAGGAACCTGTTTTTCAGGAACCTGAAAATTTCAGTACTAAGATTTATCTGATAAATAAGAATATTTTGTAGACTGGCTAGCAATAAGGATCTCATCACTGGTAGTGGGTAGAGCTCTAAGAAACCCCTGGCATGCTGTAGCAGTACAGCTGTTAAAATCATTTATTGGTGGAAAATTGATAGAAGACATGGGACCGGTGCACGGTACTGGTGGTTGCAATATCTCAGGCCTTTAAGAGGTTTGGGACATTCTAATTATAAAGACAATGGAATCAAACAGCTATGTTGAGTGCCATTGATGTTTTGGAGGAAGAAAATGAAAGGCTGAAGGTGATAATAATCAATTATAGCTGCTTTAGCAATGCTGGCTAAAAGTCAAAGTGACTCCTTGGCAGCATACAAAGAGATACTTATTTCCCACATTTAAAGGAAGATCCTAGGAATTGCAGAGCTCCAGAAAAAGATGGATTCTCAACTCTAGCCAGTCTGTTCCACCAAGGTGATAGTTCTAGTTGAGAAGAAGTAGGACACTGAGTCTTAGGATGTGAACATCTCAGTGTTCTTGGAAAATTGGAAATTTTGCGGTTCCCTAAACCTACTAGGTATGCAAAATAAGTCACTCGTTTTCTTAGAGGCGGGAATTCCTGTCTTGATTAGAAGTGATGCAAAGTCCATAGGTTCTAACCCCGCTTCCTCTTCTGATCCCTAGATTATTAACTTTGGGTACATTACAACATAATTCAGTTAGGGAACTGCTGGACTTTCTAAGGGAAGAAAGAAGAAAAGGTTTATATTCAAAAAGGAGCTGCAGGACCTACACCACACAAACTGGAAGAAGCTCTGAGAGTCTATATAATACTAGACTCCAATGGATTTACAGTTATGCAGGTAGAAAATAGGGGTAGAAAGGGAAAGTATATTCATTTGAGAGTATTATTCCAGTATAATGATTTAATGCCCTAGGAAAATGTATTCAATACCCAAGATTTAATACCTTGAAGCAAACACTGATAAAATACCTGTTGGAATCTTGAAGAAAGCAATGAAGCATATTAAGTGCAGCAGATATATCACTGGCTACCTTGGTAGACAATAGAAAAGGGGTCAAAAGGCTTATAGAAGTGTGGATGCTAGAGTAGCTATACTTTGTGAGACCAGAAAACCCATCAATTGATTATGTTCCCAGAAGAGCCTAGATGAAATCCCATTTCACAAACTGATAAAATATATGCCAGTAGGAGTTGCATTGTGGGTAACTTTGTGAAGCTCAAGGGTGGTTTTACTCTTGTAGGTCAGGTTAATGGTAGAGGAAGCTGTAACAGAACTGAGTTTGCTGAGAGCAATGTGGGTGATTGGACTCTAACATCATGGAAGTCAAATATCTGAACAAAAGGTGGGAATGAATATCAAATCGGCAAGAAGTTTGGCCTGACAGCTAGTAAACCTTGACCCACAGATTCCTAGCTATGAAAATAGTAAAGACAATCTAGGGGCAAGTGAGATAGGCACAAAATAAGCATATTATTCAATCCACAAAATCACGATATAGATTGCATGGTCAGAAAATTTACACAAAAATACCAATAAAAAGTCACACTCCCTAGCCCAATTTCTGGATTTAAGCCAGTTTTTAGGCCTGGAACCCACTGAAGGAAAAAGAGGCATCTTCAAAAGGACAGACCTATAACTCTATAGCAAGTGTATACTGTTTATCCTGTCGCTAACAAAGACTGAAGTTGACAACTTCATATAATACTATTCCTCAAGATCAATATGCCACTTGGTGGCAAGTAGCTCAAGCTAGACCCCTTCCAACCAAGAAATGATATTTATCTCTGTGCCTTAGTCAGCATGACTATCCATGGCAATGTTAGACATGTAAACACAGGACCTTCCATCACATCTGATCCCACTAAAGAACCATCTGAAAGACAAAGAGGTATGAGATGGAGTCCAATGATCCTACTGTATAACTTACCTTTCAGAAGCTGCAGACCTTATAGTGTGTGGGATGTGGGATGACCTCATTAAGGTACAACCCAGGCTCCAGGTTAAAGGATGCTTGGCAAAGATGAAAAGCCATGCTACAAGGGGAAGGAGAAATGTATATTTGTAATACATATTTGTATTTATAAATCATATAACAATAAAATAGGTACATTACATTATTACATTACATGTAAACACATATACGTGTTATATAATCATATATATGCAGGTGTATATATCTTAAACCAATCAATAATAATTATAAGATATTCCCAGTGGGTAGATACATGGTTCCAGGAACCAAGGGGTAGAGGCAGTGGTGATGATGCTGCTCACCATCACTCCCAGGGGTCCAGCTTGTAGAAAGTTGCATCTTATCTGAACAACTCTGGGCTATTCAGACCTAGTGGTCTAAATCTTGAGATTTAGAGATCTGTCATGGGGGAGAAAATCCTTTCATAAGGGCACTGAGCTCTGAGTCCTTAATGGAGTGAAATCTAGTCTTTTCTGGATCCTCCTACCAGTAGTGCAACTGATGAGAAGAAGAAAACCCCCTTCTAGGCATAATTATCCCCGAGCATCAAGAAAAGGGAGGTCTGCTGATATATAAAAGGGACCAAAAAAGAGTTATGTTTGAGACCCTTGTGATCTATTAAGGTTGTTCTTCATCTACCCTTGCCCAATTTTAAATGATGAAGGGACAAATGCAACCTTCATGGCTTGGGAATGTTATGGTCACCAGAAATTCAGACTTCTCAGGGATAGGGACCTGAATCTTCCAGCAGGTAGGTCACCTCGCTCAGCTGAGTTGCAAGCTCGTGTCAGCCATAAAAGACGAGAGAGTAAGGTGGCCATTAGGATCAGTGGTGACCTTAAAACAAGCTGCAACAGAAGAGTGCAGTTTCCATAATATTTTTCTTATTTTTAGCTTCCACAAGAAAATGGCCAGAAATTTAGAGGAGTGTTTTCCAGAACTTTCCCATGAAGCATTTGAACCTAAGTCAGGTAAGAGGTACATTGTAATGGATATAAAGTGCATCACCCAGCAGTTCTCTGTGGGATGGAGAAACTCCAGGGGTTGCTAGGATTAGAGGCACTAAATAGATCTTAGGTGAGTCCTTCTCTGAGAATTATTCTCAGCCTAACAAGCCACATCACACAGGGTGCAGCCACTTGCCCCGGGGCAGCTTACCTCCAAAGAGCTGATGTGCCTGTATAATGCTGAGGCCTCCTTACTCAGGGAAATACATATTCTGAAGGGATGCCCCATACGCTGTAGAGACAGTCAACCTGAGTGTTTGGTCTTTGTTGTGCCTCCATCTCTGCTTAACTTTCCTGCACAATCTGACATTTTCCATTCTCCCTCACTGGATCTTGGGGGATGCCTTAATAAACTTCCCAAATACAAATCTCCACGTCAGAGTCTTTTCCTGGGAGTTTACACTAAGATAGATGGCCTCAAAGCAGGCTAATTCATTAAGCATTACATTATTGCGTTACTCCATTTAATCTAAATTTTATCAATATTAACAGGCACCATTATTTCATATCACATTTAAAGAGATATCCTTATTAAATAATGACAAATTCTCTTTTAGTTATAAATTTTACTTTATTCTTATGAACTCTTTTTCTTAAGATTTTATTTATTTATTTGAGATAGTGAGAACATGGGCGAGAGAGGATGAGTGGAGGGATGAGAATGCAGGAGCTGTTTTTAGATTCTTTTAGACTTTTTAGACTCCTTTAGACTTGTTTAGACTTAGGCTTTTAAAATCAAATATCTTTATCGATTACTCATAAAAAGGAAATATAAATATGTCATTGAGGAAGCGGTACTTAAAATGTTTTCATTCCAGCCCTGCCTCTTCTGATTCAGTGTTTGACACCGTCATTATTGTTCACATTTCCTTGCATAATATTCTCTTTCATGCCATCGACAGCTTAGCAGATACAGCATTTCTCTAAGGAGCATCACACTGCTCTCTCTGGGACTCCCTTATATGCCACTGACACTCATAATGCAGGCCTCAGTGCTGGTGCTTTTCCATCTACAACCATTTCATATCTGAGGAAAGAGATGTTAGTGAAAGTAGGCGACATACAAAATCCTCAAAACCAACAAAGATGTATTTAAGAATAATATAAAACATTTTTATAGTAGGTCATTAGCAGGAACATATTTATATATATAGCCTTATGTTATGAACATTTACAGGGAATCACTTTGCTATTGAATAGAAGATAGTCAAGGAAAGAGAGGAAAAAAAAATTAAAAGGTCACATTTTCTTAGTCCCAATATGATCCCAAGAAACTTGGTTATTATCAGCTCACCTCTTGTATTAATTACAGAGAATTCCTGAAATCTGAATTCTTATGACCTGCCATTTCTTCAGAAATATTCTACTTCATGAAAGACATCTAGGTTCCTATATCTAAATTAAGTTCAAGGGCTTTTGTCTGTTTCTTTCCCCTCACACTTGTCTCTTTGGTATGAATATAGGTAATTTAGGCCCAGGTAGCGACTTGCTTGAAGCATTTTGGAATCCAAAGGTAGATACGGAGGAGGCAGCCCAGACTAAAAATGGCCCAATTATTAATGTTAAGTAAAGAAAAATAAATAATTAGAAATTGCAGATGATATGTGCTGTAATGAGCACTGGGTAATATATAAGACCGATGAATCACAGACCTGTCCCTCTGGAACAAATAATACAGTATATGTTAACTATAATAAAAAATAAAGTAATTAAATGAGTTGATATCCATTAAAGAAAGAAATAAAGAGAAAGGAGAAAGAAGAAGAAGGAAGAAGGAAGGAAGGAAGGAAGGAAGGAAGGAAGGAAGGAAGGAAAGAAGGAAGGAAGGAAGGAAGGAAGGAAGGAAAAAGGGAAGGGAAGGGAAGGGGGAAAGGGAAGGGAAGGGGGGGAAGGGAAGGGAAGGAAAGGGTAAGGAAGGGAAGGGAGGGGAGAAAGACGATCCAATACATGGCACAAAGCAGGGGACAAGAGAAAATTCCAAAGGCAGCATTCCCGGATCTGAACAGGGCTCCACCAGCCAGAGTAAGCCTAGACACTGTTCCAGGAATGAAAAGAAGCTAAACTGAGGAGGTGGGGAGGTGCTTTGGGACAGAGAAAGCAGAAACATATTTCGTGGAGCACAGAGGCATAAACAGTGCTGGGCAGAATATCTGAAGGGGCCTGGCTCCTGGGCAGCCCTCCTAAGGGCCCACTCCTTCAATGAGGTGGTGAGGACTCTGACAGGGCGATGGATAATGACTAAACCAAACACTATTACTACCAATGCTGAAAGAGTTAACAATGTTGCAGCTTAAACAGTAAGCAACTGCAGCAACTAGGAAGTGCCAGTGGGAATGCCTATAAAGCTCAGAGAGGTTTGGATGGATGGGAGAATGTCTCTTCAGTTCAGAGGAATTCACATTCCTTCATTTTCTCATTTCATAAACATTGATTGAACCTAATCATGTGTCACATGCTTTCTAAGTGCTGAAATTAAAATTTAAAAAACAAATAAAATGTAAATGTTGGGCACCTGAGTGGCTCAGTGGGTTAAGCCTCTGCCTTTGGCTCAGGTCATGATCCCAGGGTCCTGGGATGGAGGCCCCCATTGGGCTCTCTGCTCTGCAGGGAGCCTGCTTCCTCTTTTCTCTCTGTCTGCCTCTCTGCCTACTTGTGATCTCTCTCTCTGTCAAATAAATAAATAAATCTTTTAAAAAAAAAGTAAATGTTCACCTAGAGCCACACCTATAGCTTTAAACTATTCACAAGAAACAGCAACTTTGCACACGCACTATATCAAATTGTACTCACGAATGAGCATTGAACTTTGAGAATTATGTAGGACATAAATCATACCAAATTCCTGGCACCTGTTTGGGAATTGTTTTGTATTGTTCACTGATATTCCATGTGCACCTATTTTCTTCCCCAAGAGGGTGTACGAGCTTTATGAGAGCAAGGTCTCCAACTCATTCTTTCGTCTTTGTCTCTCACTGAGTGAAGAAGAGAAGAAATTTAAAATGTATGAACAAGTACTTGCTCATTAAAAAAATAACAGAAGTAGATTCCTATAAATGTGAAGTCATGAAATATTCCTAATCACAATTTACATTGAAGAACTGAGGGAGTATAAATCTATTATCTGCAGATTTTCCAGTAGTTCAGTACATAAAGTTCTCATTTTAAATATATAGGCAATTATTATACATGACTCATTTATATGTAACTGTTTTGTATGCCCCACAGCTGATCCATTCATACTGATTACACTCTAATTTAATCAAGATTGGGAAACCAGATGGTTTGAAATTTACTTCATTAATAATCCATTTCAAATGGTTGACTCATATGTACATAACATTTTCCTATCTTTTGTTTGTTCTAGTTATTTTTATAATTAGACACTTATATTTATTCACTGAATTCTGGGGAGATTAGAGAAAAATCTATCACCACTAGTTTTAAACCAAGTTTCATAAAAAACCTTTATGTCCTTTGATATTCTGTTGTTCAACAAGGAAAAAACAGAGGCCAAGGATTGTTTCTTTAAACTTAAGCTTCATAGGTGTCTTTTCCCAGGAGGGTTTTCCCTAGTGCTTTATTATCAAGAGCTCCAAGTTGGAACTAGCTTCCTAGACAGAGAAAAATGTACCACTATCCCTCTTTCATTTTCTTAGTACTCCACTCTGAAGAGCAATACTCCACTCTGAAGAGAAATTCAACAAATACTATTTGCTCACAACTCAATCCAACTTATTTTTAGTAATATAGAGATGGTGATATTTAAGACAGTAACACAAATGCCTCCAATTGTTATCAGACATTTCCTAAGGAGGACAGAACAAATTAAATGCAGCAAGAAGACAGACTTTCCATGTGCACATTATGGCAAGACCTATGTCTAAAGGGTGTGTTATTTCACTTGTATTTCAAAATGCATGGCTTCTTCTACAAATATCCCTCAAGAGGACTTATTTAGAAAAAAAAAAAAAAAAAAGGAAGAAAACCACCAGTAGCTACAAAGAAATCCATTGCTGCTTGTTGCTGTTTCATTTTTAAGATTCTATTTTTTTTCCAGTGTTTTCCTGCTGTGTGTTGTTTTGTACTCATCTGTGTGAAGCTACAAAGTTTCAAATGACTATTGTAAGTACCACTGTAAGTACTAGGTTTACATATGTAATTTGATTTTACTTTACAGGAAAGTAGTGTGATTGTCACATACCAGTTAACTAATTCAGCATCTTTTTTGTTTTTTTTTATTTTTTTAAAGATTTTATTTATTTAACAGCGAGAAACACAGCCAGAGAGGGAACACAAGCAGGGGGAGCAAGAGAGGGAGAAGCAGGCTTCCCGCCGAGCAGGGAGCTGGATGTGGGGCTCGATCCCTGGTCTCCGGGATCATGACCTGAGCCGAAGGCAGTTGCTCAACCAACTGGGCCACCCAGGCGCCCCATCTTTTTGTTTTTTTTTTTTAAACAAGCACTTTGAATTAAGTTGTTTTGTAAATGATTTTTTTTATTAAAATGGAACATGGTCTCTAAATGGATTCTAATATTGTATAGTCTGGAAGATCATCACTTTAAGTATCTGGCATCCTTAAATAGAAACATATTGATCAGACAATATCCCATACATAATCATAATGTTCTCCGGAAAAGGACTTTCCATGGCAGATAACAAAGATGGATGAGACAACATCTCCTCTTGGAGTTCTTTAAATGCTCATCCATGAAGATAGCGTCAATAACTAAGGGACCAGAAAGGTTGCATGAGCATGGTAAATTTAAAATGCCATTGATGTAAACAAAATGGCTAAGGCTTTCCCCCTACCAGCCTGTCACTAAATTTACTGCATTTCTTAAAACCAGAAAATACTTTGGTTTTAGTATACACAAAGTGTTTAAATGCTTTTAGATAGAACTTCCCACTGCAGGTGGTGTCCATCTGGGTGAATATATAAAATAGATGGGGCACATTAAAATTCAAATTATCCTAGGAGTATTCAAAAAAGGCCCATCTATAAAGGTGCCATTGGGTATAAGGGAACCACAAGAAATAACACAGGAGTCTGAGGCAAGGAACACCACAGTTGTGGCTCCTAGAAGCTAAAAGGAAGGTGTACCAAAAGGAAGGGAGCCTTGAGAGGAGCAGGGACCTTCAGGGAAGAGACAGGATGGCATACCCTCACTGTGGAATCCAGGGCAACAATTATAGTTGAGTTATTTGATGGATATATTCAGAAGTAATGGGGCATGGGTGGCTCTTCTCTTCTCTTTTCTTTTTGGTGGAGAGGGGCAGCTGCTGGCAGGAAGCAATCACTCCTACCTTCTTTTAAGAAGAAGTCAATGAATCTTGGAACACTGAAAAAATAAAATAATGTAATTAAAATATAATAAATAAAAAAGTTTATAAAAGAAAAAGTCAGTACTATGCTTAGTGGGGCAAAATCAATGGAGGAAACTATGGCTTGAGGAGGAGAATTTCCACTGAAAGAGTGTTAACATGACATTGGACCAAATTTAGCCAAGCTATCCCATTTCTTTTTATCAATAATAGAGTTGATATTCTGATCTCCAAAAATTTGATCCTTATCTATATTTCAAGTGGTTTTGAATCTAGATAGAATAAAAGGGTCCTATTTATTGGGCCTTTCTAATCTATAGAACATCTAATATATTTGGCTTGGAATATGGAGAATGGACAGGGGTAAAGTTAAGCTGGAAAAACATAAGCAGAAACAGGTAATAGAGCAGCCAGAAGTGGGGGGAGGGGGCTGTAAGATTTAGTGGAGCTGCGGCAAACATGAGTATCATGAGTTCATGACGATGTCAGTTTATCAGATTATAATAACTTCTCTTTTGCTGTTTGTATTTGTTTTTATAAGGATGCATTGGTTTTTAACTGAAGTGACCTGGAGGACTGGCTCTAAAACTCATATAGAATTGTGACCTTGGCAGTTGACTGTAGCTATGACCATCCAGACCACAAGATGAAAAATGCAGGGATTTTTTAAAAAAGATTTTTATTTATTTATTTGACAGAGAGAGAAACAGTGAAAGAGGAAACACAAGCAGCAGGAGTGGGAGAAGGAGAAGCAGGCTTCCCGCCGAGCAGGGAGCCCAATGCAGGGCTCGATCTCAGGACCCTGGGATCATGACCTGAGCCAAAGATGGCCATTTAATGAATGACTAGGCCACCCAGGTGCCCCCAAAATGCAGGCCTCTGTCAAAATTTATTAAAAAATTTAAGATAGTGACAGGCAGAGAATTGTACTAATCGCAGGAAACTTCTGAATCTGGAGCCCTGTACTATTTGTTTATTTATTTATTTATTTGACAGAGAGAAAGAGAGACAGAGAGCAGCAGGCAGAGGGAGAGGGAGAAGCGAGCTTCCTACTGAGGAAGAAGTCCACTGCAGGACTTGATCCTAGGACCTTAGGACCATGACCTGAGCTGAAGGCAGATGCTAAACCAACTGAGCCAACCTGGTGCCCAGCTCTGTGCAATTTATACAGGAAGCACTACGCAAGTGGGTTTTAGCAAACAAGAGGCAGGAAACACTGTATACATGAAAGGGGGACCATTCTAGGCCTTAACAAAGACACGCAGGCGGCCATGCTAACTAGGTTGTTTGGCCAACTGAGACATAACAAAGAAGAAAACCGCTGTGTGCATTAGGTTAGAGATGATTTTTTTTTTGTTGTCACCTTTGTTAAGTCTATTTCCTTAGATTAAAAAGCAGGACTTGAAACTACAGAAAAGGGTGTGTTCCAGTACAAAGCAAGCTGGATGAGCTGTGCCATGTACAGACTCCCAGTGGTATCCCTAGCACTGAGCAATATCAAGACCTAGCTTCATTAATCACTTCAGATATCAGAGTTCTCATTATCACTTTAGATTTCAGAGACATAAAATGTGTCTTTAATCAAAGAAGTATGTTGTTTTTCTTGTTTGTTTTTTAAAAAGATTTTATTTATTTATTTGACAGAGAGAGATCAGAAATGCACAAATAGGCAGAGAAGCAGGCAGAGAAAGAGGGGGAAAGCAGGCTCCCAGCTGAGCGGAGAGCCTGATGCAAGATTCGATCCCAGGACCTTGAGATCATGACCTGAGCTGAAGGCAGAGGATTAACCCTCTGAGCCACCCAGGCGACCCTGCTATTTTTAATAAAAACAAACAAACAAAGAGAAATGAAGGCCATTGTGTTAGAGAGAATAAACCATAGTCTTAAGTGGATATAGGAAAAAAATAAATAAATAAAATGAGCACACCTAAAATTAAAGACGACAAGTTTAAGGGCTTTGGCAGAACATTCGGTTTCTATGCTTTATTTTTAAAAATGCCTTTAAAACATATGTGTTTCAAAATTATCTCAAGCACAGGAGTACCAGAAGATCAAAAACAAAGTGAAGAAATGTAGACTGATAAAACAAGAGGGAGAGAGGAATTGCCTTGAAATATAATTAATTTCTTTGAAATTGAAATGAAATAAATAAGTAAAGTTTCTGGTTTCTAACTGACCTTAAACTATTAGAAAAGCAGGGTATTAGTTTTACTACAACAGAAAAGGACATCAGACTCCAAAGAAGCATAAGAGAAAATATGAATAAAATGTCAGAGAAATGACTTACAACTAATACCAAAGGGAACTAATGTCTTGGCAGGAGGAAGAGGCATTTTCTTAAAACTGCAAATCAAGTGTCCAGGGTTTTATCAGCTGGGAGCTGACCCTTAAAACTCAAGAAACATAAAACAAACAACCCCAAAAGTTGGGCATATTTGAGAGGAAAAATTCAGAAAGGTCAATGTCAAATAATCAAAGAATAACTAGGTGAGTTTTAAGGAGGAGTAGTTACCAAAGGGTAGGTAAGCAGGTACTGCCTTTATCCTGAGGGCATCCCTAATGAAAAAAACATTCTAAAACATAGGCATTGACATTTTTAACCCTACTAAAGACATCCTAACAAATAAATTTCACTGAGCCTCCTGTTTGTATTTGCCTTACGTTTTCTCTAAAAAGCAAAAACCCAATTGAGTAAATGAGTTAAATCTATAATGCTTAAAGAATGCCAGAAGTGTAAACTTGGGATGTTAGAATATGTATTAATTAAGGAGAGGGATAGAAAAGGTAAAACATTGGTAATTACATGCAAGGGCATAAAGTTCAATTCTTCATCAAGATTCAGACAAAGTCACAAATAAAGAGGTTTTGGTAAATAAAATGCAGTTTATTTCATAAACTTCATATTAAGCACTCACTCTGGCAATAATTGACTATAATAGACTCATTGATTATTCATTGCACTTGAATGTTCCAATACAATCTGTAATAGTTAATGGGCATTCACAGTAACATGACTCCTCTATTTGTTTTCTAATTATACAAAAGTGATGACTCTTTTGCCTGTTTCTTGCTTTTTTTTTTTAAGCCACTGAGAATGGATGCTTCCAAACTACTTTCAGATAATATATTCTGTACCTTATTTCTGTTGTAATTCATCTCTGAATGTTTCTATGTTTCTATGGTCATGATTTTTTTTCATACAAAATGCTACATGTTGTTGGGCATATTCTTTTGTATCATCTTATATTTTGAACTTTATTAAATGATACCACAGCACTGCAGCAAGTTTTCTTTTAATAATCAAAAGAAATTCTTGCTCATTTACTATTCTATTTAAAAGGAAAAAAAAAGAAAAAAAGAACATTCAACTAAAGCTTCTTTTGTTTCTTCCAGTCCTCCATTAGAAAAATTTCTGATTTCCTCATATTTTATTGCAAAGCTAAATAATGCTTATGGAAGAACACATCCTTTTACACACCCTCCTGCTAAATGTCCTTCTCTAGTTGTGTGTCTCAAAAAAGAAACCTTTTATATTTTATAAGCCACTTCTCACTTCTGCCTTACAAACCCAATCAACTTGGAAAATATTCCTAGCACTTTAGAAGCTAAGCTTCAGTTGGTAATACTGCAAATCTCTTTTATTTTTCCAATGTATTACAATAATCCTCTTTCTTAGTCTGTCTCTAGAAGAGCATATTTTATATCCGAGGATCTACATTAAATCAATTTTAGCTGGGAACAAGTATGCTTGAGATTTACCTGTGGCTGCCACACTTAAAAAGTTTCTACTAATGAACTCTTTGTTAATGTCAAGATGGAAAACAATCCTTGACCTATGGAAGTTTTTCTGAAATTCATTCTACTTTGCTAAACTAAAATTGATGATAGGAGTTGTACTCAGTACCTACCATGTATAAACCACTATCAAATTCAAGACCTTGTGATAGACTTTATGTACTGAATTCCTTTTCCACTGTTATGAAACAAACTTCCACAGCCTGAAACAGCATACATGTATTACCTCATATGTTCGTGGGTAGGAGTCGGAGCATGACTCAGGATCTCATATGGCTGTAACCAAGATGTTGCCTGGGGCTGTGGTCTCATGTGAGGCTCAGGGTCTTCTTCCCAGCTCCCAACCTTGAAAGCAGAATTCATTCTCTTGCTGATAATAACTACTGACAGCTTGCTTCTTCAAGGTCAGTAGGATAGCTTCTCAGCTGCTTCTGGGTTTTATATGGGACTCAGCTGATTACGTCAGGCCAACTGGGGATCATCTCCCCTTTCATTAAATTAAAGTCAGCTGATTACTTTATATCTACAAAATTCCTCTCCATTTGCCATATAGTGTAACCGATCATAGCAGGAACATTTGTCATATTCACAGTTTACATCTACACCAAGGGGAAGAGATTATATATACACTGGAAGGTGGCCCATCTTTGAATTCTTCCTACCACAAGTACCTTTCCTATAGTAGTCAAAGTAGTCACAATGTTTTTCAAATATATAATTTAAAAATAATATAGACACATATATAGGTTTTTACACACCCTCAATTTGAGAAATTTGAAAAAATATGTATGCATATACTTCTGTTAGGTATGCATGAGCCCAGAGAGCACTGAATTCTTGCTTAATATATCTATGGCAAAGATTTTTATTCTCAACTAGAGAGAGATAGAGGGATGAATTATGTAAGCATCTGGATCCCCTTTTTTCCCATCCAAAGCAATTAGAAGTAACCAGATGTTCCTTTAAATTAACTCCTTGTTAATGTAGTCAAACCTGAGTACCTGTATTTCAAATACTTCCATGTTTTGGGAAAGAAAAAACATTACACTTTTTAAGTACACTGATCAAGCAATTTATTTCCTTTTTATTTTTAACTTCAATAGGATGTAGAGGATATATTAACATAAAAAATTAATTAATAAGAAAAACAATTTTGAGGACAGAGTCAGTTAAAGAAATACTCAACAGTTATCTTACCTTATTATAAGAAATTTAATTCAGATTGGAATCTGGGAAGATGGTGGAATAAAAGGACCCTAAGCTCACCTCGTCCCACAGACACAACTAGATAACACTCACGTCAGTGTAAATA
>PITA01000032.1:0-121209 GCA_004023965.1 Spilogale gracilis
TTTTCTTTTAATATTTTATTTATTTGACAGATAGCACAAGCACGGGTAGCAGCAGACAGAGGGGGAGGTTGAGAAGTAGCCTCCTGCTGAGCAGGGAGTCAGATCCAATGTGGGGCTCGATCCCAGGACCCTGGGATCATGACCTGAGCTGAAGGCAGACGCTTAACTGACTGAGCCACCCAGGCACCCCAGGCATGCTGTCTTTGTGCAAGGCAGCCGGAAGCCATGGAAAGCCCTTGGACTTGGCTCTGGCCTTCCCATATGGCACAGCAGAGGAGGCAGATGTGTGGATAGCACCATATCAAGAAGAAGGGAGCCTAAGAGAGAATTCCTAGAGCAAACAGGGTCCTAGATGGGATCTTGGAGAAAGGAGGAGTAAGCCAAATGGAAGAGGGTGGCAAGGAAGGATGTGCTCTAGGCAGCAGGGAGAACGTGTGCAAAAGCCTAGCAGCATGAGAAAGCATGGCATGTTTTCAAATGGAAAGGAATTCAGGGCGGTTGTGAAGACACGGGGCTGGGAAAAACACAGGGCCAGGACGCTTCTAAGTGGTGTAAAGGGAGGCTGGTTCTGTCTCAAGGGCAGTAGGGATGAACGAAGGGAGTCTCACAACCAGATTTAATTCCAGCAAGTGCTTCCTCGAAGCGGGAGCGGGAGATGGGACCCCAAGTGAAGCAGGAAGCTGAGCTAAGCAAGAGATGGTGGTGGCCTGGCCTGGAGCAATGGCGAGGAGGGTGGGCCAGCTCTAAGAGAGGTTTTGAGAGAGGTTCTGGAAATAGAATCAATAAGCCTGGGTGTGGGGAGTGCGGAGGAGGGATGAGTCAGAGATGACTCACGTCTAGGTCTCTGGCTTGGACCACCAGGAAAGAGAGGTGGGAGGCAGGGGGGCCTTGATGTTATTCCCCGAGTCAGGGAGCACTGGACCAGCAGTAGGCATGTGGTGGCAGGCAGAGGGAGGAAACCAGGAATGGTGGGACCTATCTGAGACATACTCTAAGACGCCTGACACACAGTGAGGAAAACACCTTTCACACAGATGACAAGCTTATGAGATCACTCATCACCAGGCAGTAACTTAGGGATCTAATTTTCTCCTTAAGCAGAACCCCTGATGTAAAAGGCTGACTCTTTTCCCTCCTCTGAGCTCCCAGTCTTCTGACCCTCTCTTGGGGCCCCCCCTTTCTACCTGGCATAGTGCTACTTAGATTGAGCTCCCCTCCATCTCCGCTCCCAGTCAAGCTTCTCAGGGCTAAGCTCAAGCTCAGTTCATCTTTGTCCTCCTGACATCACCAAGCTCATGGCCATGCACAAAGATGAGTATATAGAAAATATTTGCTGAATGAACCAAAGGGACAACTTTTGCCAGAAGGAAGACATTTAGTAACTGGTCAACCCTCAGTATAGCTCTAATGCCAGGCCACACTCTGTTCCCTTAATCTCCTTACTGAACTGAGTATTCAAAAGAGGCAAAATACACCTATTCCCAATCCTTGCAAGAAGTTCCCAAACTCACAGAGAAAATGCAGACAAAAAGCAATCACTCTTCTTGCTCCATTTCCACGGAAGGACCATATGACCAGAACCACAGATAGAGAGTGATGGAAGTAGGAGCAGACGGCCACGCCTTGCTTCACATGCTCTCATTGCAAACACTATCTCAGCACTTGGAGAGGGCAGAAAGCATTTTGGGTGCAATGCAGCAAAAATGATTCACTGCACCACGTATGAAACCAGGTGACAGGGCCCTGCAGCCCTCCAAAATTTGGGGAACCCACTAAGAGATTTTCCATAAACTACTATATAAAAAACTACCCACCTCTGTACTCCTTGTGGGCTCGAAAGACCATTTTCGAGTGAAGTCTGGGTGGTACTAAGAAGGTTAAAACTGTCAAACGTTTTTGCCATGGTCAGAGAACCCCATCCCTTCCCCGCCTCTCCCTAGCTCCAGGAAAATAGGAAGCAGGACGGGTGGGAGATGCAGGACTGCGGAAGAAAGCCATTCGGGGAATTCCCAGGAGATGGAGAGAAGCGATGCTTGGGAGAAGCAACCCCCATCCCCTGCAAAATCCTCCCTAGGTCCTCGGCATCTTTGCTCGTATATGTGTCTTTACAAGAAAATTCAGGAGAGGGAGTTCTCGACTGCGAGGTGTCCAGCTCACCTGCAGCCCCAAGCCCTCGCCGCGGCTCAAAAGAACAAAATCGAGAGGCAGCCTCGAGCCAACCTCGTACCTGCGGTCCGGAAGCGGTCCCCGCTCCCAGCGTCTCCGGATTCTGCGCGCTCGCTCCCGGCACTGTGCGGGGCCAGCAGGTTCCGGGTGGGGCCGTCCCTGCGGCGCGCATGCGCCACGGCCCGCCCTCCCTCCTCGGCTGGGCGTGCCGCGCACGGGCTCCACACCCCGAGGGCAGTTCGCTCTGCCGCCACCTGCTGCTTCCGCCGGGCCTTCGGCTCTGGCTTTGCTCCCGGACTGGCGTCTGCTGCCTCCTGCCGGATCCAGCGGGGCAGAGAAGCGTCGGCAGAGAGTGGGTCTGGGTGTAGCCGGGGTCCCGGAAGGCGGAGTTTTAACCGTGAGGTTCATTCATCACTCAGGGGACATTCGTGGGACCTTGACAGCGACCCTGGCCTTTTAGATTCTCGCCAGCAGATTGTCCCCATTTTCAGTTGGGGGGGGGGGGAGCTAAGGTTCAAACAGGTGAAGCGATTTAGTTGTCCACAGTCTCAGATCTTAAGCGGGGCACAGAGGTCAGAGTCCAAGTTTGTCTGGCTTCAAAGCCGGAGCTCCCTTCGTTATGGCACACTGTCTAGGAGGTCCTGGAGATGTGGAGGGGTCATCAGGATCCCGGTTTTATACCTCACGCCCAGGATTTGCTGGGCTTAACTTTGTGAAGGGAAAGGTATAGGTTGACAGACTTGAAATGCACTTTAAGTCATGTCTAGTCCCAGGATAATCCGAACCCAGGAATGAACCTTCAGTAGAATGGGAATTGTTCCTTCTGGCAACAAACGCTCATCTCATGCCGGTTTTGCCTTCTAAACTACATGCTGTAACTCCAACCAGATCCTCTTCTTTATAAGACAGTCCTTCATAGATTTGAAGAAGGCGGTCATCTAGGAGTCATTGAGGAGCTCTAGGAGTGTTGCTGGGCTGTGAATAATAGCAGAGTTTCTTAATATTAAAAAATACCCTAAGAATATACATTAAGTCTTGTGAAATTTGTTTGTTGAACCTACTCCTTGCGCATAAAAGGGCTTCAGGGAAGTAACGTGACTATCTTATTTATGAGAAGTCCAAGTTGGCTCAGGGAGTTAATAGGATTGCTGAAGGTTCCCAGGAGAGTTGATGGCAGGCACTGGAATGTGGACTGGGGGAAGTGGTACCTGAAGTTTGGCTCCAAGTTCCAGCTCTCCTTTCTTTTCTTTTTTCTTTGTTTTAATTTAAATTCAATTTAATTAGCATATAGTATATTATTTATTTTTTTAAAAGATTTTATTTATTTATTTATTTGACAGGTAGAGAGGAAACACAAGCAGGGGGAGTGAAAGAGGGAGAAGCAGGCTTCCTGCTGAGCAGGGAGCCTGATGCGGTGCGGTGCTCCATCCCCGGGACTCCAGAATCATCACCTGAGCCGAAGGCAGATGCTTAACGACTGAGCCCCCCAGGTGCCCCTAACATATAGAGTATTATTAGTTTCAGATAAAATTTAGTGATTCATCAGTTGCATATAATACCCAGTGCTCACTATATCAAGTGCTCTCCTTAATGCCCATCACCCAGTTACCCGATCCCCCCACCCTCACCCCTCCAACAACCTGTTTGTTTCCTAGAGTTAAGTCTCTTATGGTTTGCCTCCCTCTCTGTTTTCATCTTATTTTTTCCTTCCCTTCGCCTATGTTCATTTGTTTTGTTTCTTAAATCCACATAGGAGTGAAATCATATGATATTTGTCTTTCTCTGATTTATTTCAATTAGCATAATACCATCGAGTTTCAGCCACATCATTGCAAATGGCAAGATTTTCTTTTTGATGGCTGAGTAATATTCCATTGTGTATGTGCGTGTGCACACACAATTGTATATACTATATATAAAATACTGTATAAAATATATACTATATATCTCTATATCTCACATCTTCTTCCCAGATGCTTTTATTTATTTATTTTTAAATATTTCATTTATTTATTTGATGGAGAGAGATCACAAGTAGGCAGAGAAGCAGGCAGAGAGAGAGGATGAAGTACACTCCCTGCTGAGCAGAGAGCCCAGTGTGGGCCTCGATCCCAGGACCCTGAGATCATGACCTGAGCCAAAGGCAGAGGCTTTAACCCACTCAGCCACCCACGCACCCTCACATCTTCTTTATCCATTCATCTGTCAATAGACATCTGGGCTCTGTTCATATTTTAGCTATTGTGGACATTGCTGCTACAAATATTGGGGCTCCTACAAACATTGGGGGTGCATATGTTTGAATCACTATGTTTGTAACCTTATACAATAACAGCCAGCTCTCCTTTCCATCCCTATCTATGCCCATCACTACCCTGGCCTCCCCCTACCCTCTCTCCACACTTCCAGGAGTTGCCCTATCCAGAATAAAACTAAAAACCCTCTTGGAATGCCTGCGTATCTTTACCTGATATGACCTCCAGCAAATAACTTGCCCCTGACTTCAGACATCAGTACCTGGACTTATGATGCTGCTCAGATTAGGTGCTCTCAGAGATCCCTTCCACCTCGTCCCTGAGGTATTAGATGCTGGAACAGTCCCATGTTATTTCTACTCAAGGCATTTTCACCTAAACCTATGATGGGAAATTCCATATTCTGGGACATGTGGGTTCACGAAGGTTTTTAGGCAAAGGGGTCACTCTCCTCTCAAATCATATGCCAGCTAATGATAAGGTTAGAACACAAGGCGAGGGTGCCACAAAGCATATTCATCCCTACCTATTTGTCAAGCTGTCTATTCACGATCCACAGCAGAGATAGATGCCCCTAGGTTGTGCCATCAATCGTCTTTGGCAGTCTGGAAAAACACACAAACAATAAAAAAACATAGGATTTCCAAGGAAGCCAATTTTATTGAAATATAGTTATAAATTATTAAAAACTTAAATCTGTGATCTAATAGATGTGCTTCTTTATCAGATTACAAGATTGCAGAGTGGGAATAATAATGACCATAATTCCCAAGCGGTGCTGTGCCTAAACAGTATTTGGAGGTATCTGGAACATGCAAACATCTGCGACACCTGGTGGTGACAGAGCCCCAGGTCCTAATACCGCTATGGTTTGTTGCCTCTGAAAGAAACGCTAGACTTTACAGGTTAGTGAGGATAGAAATTTCTATCCTCCACCCATGTTCTCAGATCTCTGATTTCCATCCTCAGGCCCCTTTGGATTTGCAGAATTCCCAATGTACAGTAACACAGGCGTTACTAAGTTGGTGTGTGGGTGGAACTGGAAAAAGAGGAGAGTATAATTGAGAGCTTGATTGACGGATAGACTGGCTGCCCAGACAAGACTTCGAGGATGTGTAACCCCTCAATGACTGCTCTGTGGGTCCTGAGCCTAATCCTCATTTTCAAACAATGTTCCAAAACTCAGTCTGAATCAGCTCTTCCATGGGTACCCTGGCTTTGGGAGATTAATTCATAAAAACCAAAGTCACAGAGCACCTTGGTTCGGGTTGTGGTCCTGAGGTCCTGGGATCCAGCCCTGTGATCAGGCTCCCTGCTTAGTGGGGAGCCTGCTTCTCCCTCTGCCCCTCCCCTGCTTGTGTTTTCTCCCTCTCTCTCTCTCTTTCTTTCTCTCAAATAGATAAATAATTTCTTTTTTTTAATATTTTATTTATTTGACAGAGAGAAAGGGAGCACAAGCAGAGGGAGCAGCAGCAGAGGGAGAGGGAGAAGCAGGCTACCTGTTGAGCAGGGAGCCCAATGCAGGCTCAATCCCAGGACCCTGGGATCATGACCTGAGCCAAAGGCAAACACTTAACCGAAGAAGCCACCCAGGTGCCCTGAGATAAAGAAAATCTTAAAAAAAAAAAGTCACGGGAGACTTACTGATTTTTAAGCAAATAAAAAAAGTGTGCTTCAGGCCCATGATTATTCTCTTCTTCTAGACACCCTAGGGTTACTTATCGTTTAGGCCTCTGCTCATCAGTAAAAGAAATTTCGAACAAGCATCCCAACATATGTGTATTATTTCTAATTAGCTACCTACTGCTCTGCTAATATGCTGTGCATATTTTAAATCAAATATATAAATCAAAGTAATATATATAATGCAAGACAAAGGAGAACATGAATAGAACAGGATGGAGCAGAGATTTCTATGTTTAATTAAAAATGACATATTTCTATCTGTTCCATGGTACAGTAGACTATTTTTATTCTTTCTGTCTTCTTTTCCAATAGTACTTTTTCTGAACTGCCTGCAGCCTTTGGGACATCCTTCTTTTCTTTTATGGAGTGGAAAAACTGAATACAGTCAACTGTAAAATTCACTGACTTGCTGCTCTGCTCTCTCTCTGCAAGCCCATGTGACACAGATTCCTTGCCTCAGCCCAGTGTGATGACATTAGGCTAAATACCCTCTAAGTGAAAGTGTGTGAGCATGGAATACTTGGGATTTTACTTACTAGCAACAGCAGGCTTTTCAATTTGTAGGCATTAGTTTCCACTTCTCCATCAAGGTACACCCACTTTGTGTCCACAGGCTTGTAAAGGTCAGCAGCTTGTCACTCAGGTCCTCTGCATCTGTAAATTCATCGTATAGGCTATCATTTTTTTTCTTTAAAGATTTTATTTATTTGACAGAGAGAAACACAGCCAGAGAGGGAACACAAGCAGGGGGAGTGAGAGAGGGAGAAGCAGGCCTCCTGCCTAGCAGGGAGCCCGATGTGGGACTCGATCCCGGGTCTCCGGGATCATGACCTGAGCCGAAAGCAGTCGCTTAACCAACTGAGCCACCCAGGTGCCCCTAGGCTGTCATTTTTAAAAAAGATTTATTTATTTGAGACAGAGCATACAAGTGTGCACATGAGGGTGGGGGAGGGGCAGGGAGAATCTCAAGCAGACTCCCTGCTGAGTACAGTGAGCCCAGCACAGAGGCCAATGTCACGACCCTGAGATCATGACGTGAGCCGAAATCAAGAGTCAGATGTGTAACCAACTGAGCCTCCCAGGCGCCCCAATATCCATCATTTTTGACCACTCTGAAGCACCCTGGAAGTCACCATACAGTAAACATCTCCTTTTCAGGGAAAGTGGTTTTGAGGCATAGAGGTAATTTGAACTGGTAAAATTGAAGTTGAGTTCCAAACAGACTACTGTTTTATAAAGAAATTAAGAAAGTCCTGTTTAACTTGATTGCCCTTTTCTGGTGACTTTTTTTTTTTTTTTTTAAGTTCTGAAGCAGTCTTACTTCCAAAAATTGAATAATTTTTCTGCTGTATGAATTTTTGTCTCAACTTATACATAACATCGAACAGTTCAGGTGCAGTCTGTTGATCCTTTTCTAGGCTGCTTCTTTTTTTTTTTTTTTTAAGGTTTTGTTTATTTACTTGACAGAGAGAGCTATAGTGAGAGAGGGAACACAAGCAGGGGTAGAGAGAGAGGAAGAGCAAGAAGCAGGCTTCCCATTGAGCGAGAGCCCAATGTGGGGCTCAATCCCAGGACCCTGGGATCATGACCTGAGCTGAAGGCAGATGCCCAATGACTGAGCCTCCCAAGTGCCCCTTTTCTAGGCTTCTTACAGCCTCTTCAAAGACCATCGGTTTTGGAGACACAGCATATAAATATCCATTTTAGTATAATCCTCTTATCATTTCCATTTTCAATGTATTTCCAAATCAAAGAAGAACATTCTTCTTATCCCAAACTTTGAAACTATGACTTTATGGCAGGCCTGCACTTTACTATCTTTTCTATGACTGGAAGCAATGACATCCATCTTGTAGGCATGTGTCTAATGAAGCTAACTTCTTCTACTTCTATAAAGTCAAAAATCTCATTAAGAGCTTCTGCACATTTTGAGGAAACTTAAAAGTGACCAAAAACTTTCATAATGAAAGTCTCAGTATCACATATAAACAAATCACAACCCCTCCCTTTTTTCTTTCTTTTTTTTAAAAAATATTTTATTTATTTGAGATAGAGAGTGAGCAAGAGAGGGAGAGAAGGAGCAGGGGAAGGGGAGAGGGAGAGGAACAGTGGACTTCCCGCTGAGCAGGGAGCCCAATGCGGGGCTCGATGGAGGGCTCGATCCCAGGACCCTGGGATCATGACCTAAGCTGAAAGCAGAGGCTTAACTGATGGAGCCACCTAGGCGCCCCAAATCACACCCCTTTTTAGGAGTGTCATATACAAGATGTGCAGAGCATGGAATAGGCACCATCTTCTCATTTTCTATGGTGAGACGCTTATAGACTGAATGGTATTTGCCCAAATTTACATGGCACTGTCTGAGTAATATGCAGATTGATGAGCTAAGTCTAGTTTGTATTTGGGCAAAATATCAACAAATCTTCTGCTTTATGATTTCAGCAGTTCCATTAAAATCCTCTAGAAATCAAGAAGGTAAATTTGAAATCCCATTTTTCAAGTCAAAGGACCTGCGAACTAGAGGGAACATTTTTGTTGTTGTTGCTGCCATGGTTCAGTGCATAGACTGTGGGAAGCATGGTGGCTGGTGAGAAAGGACCAAATCAGCTCTAACTGTAAGGGGCCATACCTCAACTATCAAAGTTTCTCCTTTTGCTACCCCACAGGGTATTTTAGTTGCAACCCCCAAGTCAGGAAAAGTCATTAACTAAGTTTCATAGAGCAGTCAAGGGAACCATATGTCAATGCTTGTTGGTTTGTGTGGTATCCCCAAGCTAATTCAACAGCTGCTATTTGTGACTGAACATGGATATCTTCTTGGGGAATAAAAAGTTTTGATGGGTTTAGAGTCACTTGTGTGTCTCATTCTGGGCTGGTGAGAATCGGTCTCCCTATGTGTTTTCACATCCCCTTCTCCACCATGCCCAATCCCAAATTATTTTCTGCACATTGTGCAGTATGCTCTATTTTGGTTATTTACCTCCCTGATTCAGTTCTCGATCTCCTTTCATTTGTCACTAAAACAACACGGTCCACTTAGTCTTTCTAGGTGACGGGATCATGCTTGTGTTGGTATTATAATTGTTCTCATTTTCATTAACTGCCTTCTTAGAAAACAATATTCACAAGTTTAACAATTTAAACTAGCCTATCCTGATACCTGTCACAACATTCTATCCACAGGGAAAGTCAAGGATGGACTGTAATCTTCATAACTATGACACACTGAAGTCTCTCTCTGGCATGCAACCGTGGATGGGCCAACCATTAGTGTCAACTGCAAATCATGGTTGAAACATCAGTGGCCGGGAGGGGAGTGGGCAACTACAGAAGGTGCATAATGTCTGCTATATTCATTTGACACTTAAGACAGTGTTGCTCTCAGCCCTTCTTTTAGGGTCACTGTATGGGTTTTGTATGTTTCCTCCAGTTTTCCACACTCATTGCCCAAACCAGGACCTTTCATACTCCAGGGAAGGTCTCCTAGGACATGATACTTTCATTATTAAATTGGAATGATGGATTAGCTTACTGGGTCCCCAGTAATCCAAAGGCTAGCTCTCCAGAAGCGGGAAGGCAGGCACACGGAGCTGGAGACTCCTCACTTTGCTTCCACTGATGGTGTGGAACTTTCTAGAATATTTCTCACAGGTTTCTCTTCTTTAAAGGTGATGAAAACAGAACCTTGTCTTTTGTTGGACTCTGGATCCAATGAAAACTCCTTGGGGTGCCTCGGTGGCTCAGTTAGTTAAGCGTCCGACTTCTGGTTTTGGGTCAGGTTGTGGTCTCGTGGGTCCTGAAATGGAGCCCCGCATTGGGCCCTGTGCTCAGTGGAAAGTCTGCTTGAGAATTCTCTCCCTTTGCCAGTGCCCTCTCTAAGCTCACAGGAGATAAGCCACCCAAATGTAAGAGGAGGAGAAAGAGGCCCTGCTGAGGAGAACTCCAACCAGGGAAGGAGGAAGGAAGGAAGGGAGTAGGTTGATCAAATCATCCAGGTTTGCCCAGGACTAAGGGAATGGGAGACTTTCAGTGTTAAAACCAGAAGTGAGGGATTTCCCAGGTTGAGGGAATTACTAAGACTGGAGACTCGGGGGTTTCCTGGGATGTGGGACTTTCAGTGCTAAAACTGGGACAATGACTTCTGAGAAGGGCATCAGATAGATGCTCATTCTAATTCTTACTGGCAGTTCCTAGCAGTATTACCCTGGGCTATTCCCTTTTCTTTGAGCCACAAGACTGCACCACCAGTTCAAAAAATATTTCATCCCTTCCACACACCACACACTACCTAAGCCTAACTCCCCAATTTTCTCTAATCCTGAAATCCAGAGGGTTTATCTTAGTCCAGTGGAGTCTCCGTGCATGCTGCATGCTTTCTTCTGTCCTGGTAGTCACAATCTAAGACTTGTTTCCTCCAGGGATAAAACAGCAGGAATTCAGAGCACAGGCTGTAGCTGGACTGCTGGGCACAGAATCCTCATGGTGCCAACCCCCTACACACTGTGCAATCTCTTTTAGTTACTAGATCTTCTTAGGGCCTTAAGCTCTTCCTTTGTAAAATGGCACTTAAATAATGCCTGTTTTATAGCATATGTGGATGCTTTTCTATACATGTGAAGTATTTAGTACAGTGTCCCGAACAGGCAAATGAACAGAAAAATAAATGTTCACTATCCTTTTCCTGGACCACTTCAACCCATATACTTCTTATTCCCCCTGAAATCTGTAAAGAAACAAGTCCCTAAATTCTGCTTCCCTCAGAACCTTGGCTGCAGATAGCTCAGACACACTGATGGTGATCCAGGAATGCTATTCTCTCAGAAATCAAATCCTGTGCACAAGGACCCTTGAAGACTACATAGCTTACCTTCTCCACACCCGCTGCATCTTTAAAGAGGATCAGCTCAACTCTCCTGATCTTCCAGTGTTGGGGTCCATTTTTATAGTGTGGTCAACAACCTCTCCACATTTGGCAAAAGAGTCTTTTGCCAAACTCCTTATTGCTGGTGTCCCTGCTCAGGCCATTAACAAACAATTTTCTGAAACGGTAGGGCAAGACAGGGCAACAAGAAGTCTTATAAAGAAGCCAGGAGCTTGGAATGTCTTCAAGAATTCCACGAGTTAAGGAAGAACTGGACCTCCCAAAGCTTTCATTAGAAGGATTACAAATAAATCCACCATCCACGGCAAAGGTCTATACCCACTCATCCCATCTGTGAAGATTCTACCTTTGACAAATGTAACAAATCTACACTACCTCCTTACTGAGATCTCAACTCCACACTTAGACTAATGAAACTTAAGACCAGGGGGCTGGGAAGGGGAAAGAAAAGGCAACCTGGCCAGGGTGTAGGCCCTGGACACTCATCACAACTGGAAGTTGGTTTGGTTTTTAAAAACCCTCTTATCAAAATGCAGTCATCTAGCTCTGTCTTCCCTCTATACCCAGATGTGGCTCTCAAAGAACTTGGCCTTCCTGGAAAAGAGCTTTGGTCACACAGTGACTCCATTCTTACCTGGAGAGGAGGATGGAGGCCCTGGCCTGGTACGTGGAGGGGTCCAGACCCTGGATCGGTCCCGGGTCCGAGCACATACCTTACTCCCGGTCACCCACCCTCTCCGCCAAGCGGCTGCGGGACGCACCAAAGTCCACTCAACAACCCTGGCCAACGCCAGGGCACCTAACCTCGCATCCTCCTGGTTCTTGCCCCAGCTCATCCCGGGCCATCACCTGGTCGGGCTCGGCGCGGTCCCGGCTTCCCGTGAAGGGCCCCGGGTCCCGGTTGGAGACTCGCTTTTGGGGGGTGGCCTCTGCTCGGTTCTCCACCCTGCCGATGGTTCCCGTGGGCTGTGTGCCCCCACTTGCTTCCGACATACTGGACAGACCGCTCGCCGCTCCCCTCGCCGCCGTGGACGCCCCGCAGCCCGCTCGCTCCCTCGTCCTCCCTCAGCCACAACCACCGAGTCTCGGCGGGAGCCTCCACCTGAGTCTTTAAGTCTCCAGTAGGGAGGACCCGGAGCGGGGCGGAGCGGGGGGGGGAGGGGGCGGCCACCTCTGACATAGCGCATGCTCATTGGCTGAACTCGCCTGACACTCAGCCAGGCGCCGGCGCTCCATTGGCCATCCGAGGGAACTTGTAGTCTCAGAAGGGCAGGGCGGAGGGCCCCGTGGTCCCGCCGCGCGGCTGCTCGCCTGTCCCGGGCCGCAGAGAGGCCGGGGACGCACCAGCCGCCCGCTGCAGCCGCGGCCTCTCGTCCCCGCGCGCCGGTCTCGAGGTTCCACGAAAGTGAGAACAGCCAAAAGTAAGACGATAAAACCAGTTCAAATCCCTAAAGCAGGACCCCCACCAGCCAATTCAAGGAAAGCATAAGAATGAGAAAAGTATAATTAAGCAAATTCGGTTTTTGCAAAGGCAAAACAAATAGCTGGAATCCAAGCGTGGGAATTCAAGAAAAGATAAAACGTGAGTTTAATTTCACACTTAGGATATTTGTACCGATTTCTGTTTAGAATAAGCAAAATTCACGACCACTAAATCAAGCTTTTCTTATTTAATTGCCTTTCCTGTGAAGACGCAGTAGGGGGCACTACATGCTCTAGTTTTATTCGGGTAGCCACGAGATTTGAGCCTTGTCAGAATTACTCCCAAACATCAAATAGTTTTCTCTTAGAAAACGGGGATGGTTATAAAACTTAACGGTAAGTGGGGAAAACAGGGCAATGAGCTATGAGGAAGAACGTACGAAAAAGTACGCGATTTCTGCGCTACAGCCGGTTGGCTAAGGAGCACAGTTTCCCTAATGACCTTGGTGTGTGGAGAGAGGAGGTCCCTTAGGCGACTTAGGGGGAGTTTTGAGGTGGGCCCGGAAAGAGAGGCAGGCAGTGGAGAGTGACCACAGTCCACCGGCCAACTTCCTGTCCTAAGCCTACCGTTTGGACCCATTTTGAATCTTTGCCAAGGACACGGGACTTTCCATGCAAAAAACAGGACTGAGGCCTTTCTCGGGACTGGGGACTTTTCCATAAACAATAATAATAACAACTAACATTTAATGAATACCTGGTCTGTGCCAGCCACCTTCCACTTTACGATATCAACTTTCTTTAATGTTCACCACGAACCTCTGAGGTAGTACTATGTCATCCCCATTTTACAGAGGAGGAAACTGAGGCAGCTTGCCAAAGGTCGCACAAACAGCTGAGCAGTGTCAGATCCAGGTTTCAGAAAAGAAGGTGCATGCAGGCTCTGTGGTCTTTCTGCCTGGGTTCCATTCACGATTCCAGAGCGCATAACATTATGACTAGCACCTAGGAAATACTCAAGTATTTGCTATTATTATTAAAAGAGTGGTCCTTGTTTTCCAAGAGCTTAAAATATACTTTAAGAGGTTGCTAAGATTCATAAAGCAGAGGCCCCTATTGAATGGATGAATGGGACAGATAATGGATGCATGTTAAGTGTTCAGAGGAGGGACAGATGCCAAGTAGTAGTCAGGTCTGGGTCACAGGTTGCTGGGGATGGTGCCTGCTTAAAGTTTTACCCAAGCAGCTGGCATCAGCCTTCCATCCTCAACCACTTGAGCTAATCGTTACATCCTTTGTTTTCAATTATCATATGGGTGTGTGTGTGTATTTAAAAATACAATCAATTTTTACTAGTCACGAAACTTCTCTTACGGAATGCTGTGATATCTATTTTTTTTCAGCTGGAGGAAGACTTATTAATTTTGCAAATGGTTATCTGTAAGATGTCAAGCCTTGGAGTAGGACTCAAAAACAAACAGGTGCCCAGTCTCAGACTGACTCAGGAGTGGGGTATGGGAGTATGGGAAGGGGTATTACTTTAATTGAAACATGGTCCGAGAGGGAGCCAGCGGGCAAGGAATCAGGAGAACCACACTGGGGGCAGCAGGAATGGTCCCAGCAAAGATCGGGGTGGGCTGGGGGAGTGGGCTCTGAGCCTTGTGAGAACCAAGGGAGGGTGCTTAGTTGAGGCTGGAGAACTGTGAATTAGAAGACGAGTGAATAGGTTCAACAACAAGCCCTGTTCTCAAAGAGCCAGGGCTGAGTATGGTTTCCTGCCTCTGAGTCTTCTCTTTAAATCATCTGGACTGTGCAGCCTGCAGATGTTGCTGTGTGGAAACCTCACCGGGTAAGAGGTCATCTTTGTGCACAGCTTGACTTTCATTGGTTGTCCTCAGCTGAGTTTAATGCTCTGTGTCTGTGTACATTTAAAGCCAGAACTTGTCTTGCATGCAGTGACTCCTCACTCTTGTGCTTTACTGAAATGCAAAAGAATTACATTTGTGTTTATGGTAAAAGGGGTTTACATTCACTAGCATACAGGCCTAACTTAATCTTTTTTTTCTTAAAGATTTCATTTATTTATTTGACAGAGAGAGAGATCACACGTAGGCAGAGAGGCAGGCAGAGAGAGAGGAGGAAGCAGGCTCCCTGCTGAGCAGAGAGCTGGATGCAGGCCTCAATCCCAGGACCCTGAGATCATGACCTGAGCCGAAGGAAGAGGTTTTAACCCACTGAGGCAGCCAGGCACCCGCCTGACTTGATCTTATCCAAAAGAAATTTCTTGGAAATAAAACAAGGCAAAAATTAAAGAAATCTCCCATTTTTCCTATTCTTTGAATCCCCATGGAGCCACTACTGTGCTTGTAATATTGGAGTGGAAAAATCAAACAGAAAATTGGGTTCTTGAGAAAGAGGACTTGATATATGGGTTAATCCATTTGGCTTCTTCAGATCTTTTTGAGCAAACAGCATTTAATGCAATAAAAAAGCAGGTTATCTTGTCTGATAAGGCTGCTTTTTCTCATTACATTAATGTTGCTTTGATAACACAGTCAGAATTTAATTTAAAAGGAAAAGTCCCAAGAGAAGGTATAGGCTGAAAAATAGGGCATGATAATACTTGAAAACCTACAATTGAAGAACATTCTGGAAGTCCCCTTAGCAGGGCAGTGCGGCTGACTGTAAAGGTGAAATTGGGTCCAAATTTAATGAGAGGAAAGATTCTGTGCCTTTCTCTCTCCTTACGGTTGGGTCTAAGGGGCTAATTGCTATAGCAAGTTTAGGTAATACCTCCCAACAAATTTCTTGGAAAGAAGGACAACGGCTATCAGAAGAGCTGAAATTCAAATCAAGTGTGGATAGAGTGTTAATTTTAAAACAGCAACACATCTGTAATACGTTGGGCAGGCTCTGGAACACTTAGTAAGATTTGTATATCTCACCTGCTCACGTGAGACATAATAAAGATTTTTTTAAAAAAAATTATTTATTTATTTGACAGAGAGAAACACAGTGAGAGAAGGAACACAAGCAGGGGGAGTGAGAGAGGGAGAAGCAGGCTTCCTGCCGAGCAGGCAGCCCGATGTGGGGCTCGATCCTGGGTCTCGGGATCATGACCTGAGCTGAAGGCAGTCACTTAACCAACTGAGCCACCCAGGCGCCCCTAATAAAGATTTTTTTTTAAGATTTTATTTTATTTTTGAGAGAGAAAAAGACGAGCAGGGAAGAGGGTCAGAGGGAGAAGCATGGTGTGGGGCGATCCTGGGACTCCAGGATCATGACCTGAGTAGAGGCAGGCACTTATCAGACTGAGCCACCTAGGTGCTCTAAGAGATTTAATGAAGATAATTGGGATGAAGGTGGAGAGGAAGAAATTGCATTGCTTATGAAATGACATTTATTTTTATTTATTATTTCTTATTTAAAAGAGATTTTATTTATTTGGCAGAGAGAGAGATATCACAAGTAGGCAGAGCAGCAGGCAGAGGGAGAGGGAGAAGCAGGCTCCCTGCTGAGCACGGAGCCCGATGAGGGAGTCGATCCCAGGACTCTGAGATCATGATCTGAGCTGAAGGCAGACACTGAACCAACTGTGCCACCCAGGCACCCATGAAATGGCAGTTAAAAAAGTTTTGGTAAATTATTCCAATTAGCAAAGTGGTTAATAATGCTGGCTTTTAGGTTTAAGTTCAGTTCGTAAACTTTCAAGGTCAGGAGCCTCCAAGATGAGTAAGAAATGGCCAAGGCCTCTCCCACACACTGACTAGGCCTATGGCCAAAATGTTATAGGACGTTTCTGTAGATGTATCTACAGACAGAACTTTAAGAAACCCCCCCTTTTTTCTTAAATATCCCCTTTGAAGCTTCTGAGATGCTTAACTTAGTGGTTCCCAAACTTGCTGCCCACTGGAACCACTTGGGCATCTTTAAAAATTACCAATGCCTGGCTCCCACCTCCAGCTATTGTAATTTACCTGGGATGAGCTGCAGAATGGGGGCTGTTTCTAAAGATCTTTTAAAAAATCTAATCTTTTTATAATTGTAGATTTATATGCATTTGTAAGAAGCAATACAGAGCAATTTCTTTGATTCTTTACCCAGTTTCCCCATGCGGAACCATCTTCCAGAACTGTAATAGAATATCACAACTAGGTATTGAAATTGATATAGTCAAGATACCGAACAAGTTCATCACCACAAGCCCCCCCCCCCATGTTGACCTTTTATAATCACACCCACTGCCCTGCCCACTCCAACTCCTCCTAACTTCTGGCAGTACTAATCTGTACCCCATTTCTATAATTTTGCCATTTCAAGAATATTATGTAAGTGGAATCCTACGGTATGTAACCTTTGGGGGTTAGCTTTTTTCACTCAGTGTAATTGAGATTGATCTGAAGATTGATCCTGGTTGTTGTCTCTGTTGATAGTTAGTTCCTTTTTATTCCTGAGTAGTACCTGGTATGGATGTACCATACTTTATCCATCTGGATGGCTTTCAGGTTTTGGCTATTAAGAATATGCTGGTGTAGGAATTCATCTACACCTTATTGTGTGAGCATATGTTGTCATTTCTCTGGGATAAACAGGAATAAAATTCTTGGGTTGTATGGCAGGTGCATGTTTAGCTTTGAAAGAAAACTGTTTTTTGGAGTGGTTACACCATCTTACATTCCTACCACCCATGTAGGAGTGATCCAGTTTCTCTGCATCCCTGTTAGCATTTGGCAGTGACTTCCTTTATATTTTAGCCCTTCTGAGAGATATGCAGCGATAGCACATTGTGGTTTTAATTTGCGTTGCCCTATAGGTGAATGATGTTCGACATCTTTTCATGTGCTTATTTGCCACCATTTGGCAAAATATCTCTTCATGTCTTTTACCCATTTTCTACTTGGACTTTTTTTTATTGTTTTATTTTGAGAATTCCTTATATGTTCTAGATACTAGTTCTTTGTCACATATGTGGTTTGCAAATCTCTTCTCCCGCTCTGTAAAGAACATGTCTTTTCATGCCTCCAATAGAGTCACAGAACAAAAGTTTTAATTTTGATGCAGTCCAGTTTATCATTTTTTTCTTTTATGGGTTGTGCTTCACATTAATCAAGCATCATGAACCGAGCAGACTTTGCATCAAAGAAAATAGAGGGCGTCACTAATAGAAGCGTGTCATGTTAAAACTTTCTAACTAGATGAGGATGTTCATTTCTGCTGTATTGACTTTTTTTTAGAGATGTTCATAGTTTCAGAAATACCGCATGGACATATAGGTAGACTTACAGCTTCCAAAGATTTGAACTGCAAAACTTAGATCCTGCCTGTAACATTGCAGAGAAGATCCTGTCCAAGAAAGAACTCTCTACTTGTGGACACATGGAATTGATGAATATAATGATAATTTCTGGACTGTCACACACAGGCCATACAGCTTCACCAAATAAATAGTTCATTGTGTGGGGAAAAAAAGATTTATTGCCGTGATGGAAAGAGGTCAGGAAAAGGCTCGCATGTCCCAGCTGGAATTACAACTCATTCATTTGAATAGAGTTACTACTCACTCATTTGAAAAGTAAAGTAAGGAGATTAAGCACAGCCCATGGGGATTATGAATTAAAGGCAATGTATTTCTTAGAATGTAGGCGGAGGAAGAATTTGTGTATAGTCAGAGTAGGGAATTTCCAGTTGCTGGAAGTTTTCAACCGGAGCTGGACCACCACGTAGCAGGACTGTTGGAAAGGTGAGTCACGGACTAGGAAGTAAGTTACAGTAGTGCGCTTATGCCAACTCCTTCAAGAATGTTCCTGAAGTGACTCTCCTCCAAGTGATGACCCAGTGACCCAAGTTCTTTCCATCTTATCACATGTCCTTCAAGCACGTGGCCTCTAAGATCTACATGAAAGAGGGGAGAGTTCAGGAAAGGCGCCTGGGTACTGGAGACATCTGAGCCCTGAGTGTTTCATGAATCACTTACACTCACATCCATTAGGCATAATCTGTCATGTAGCCAACCTAATTTCAAGGCAGGCTGGGCAACAGAAGACCAGACTGGTCATCAGTGCACACCAATAGTTTCGGCCACAAGAAGCCAAGACCCAGAGGGTGCCATGATTTCCATGATTTTGTTATGACCACTGTGTTATGTTGTGTTAATGTGTTCATGTTGCCAGAGCTGAGATCAGGTAGGATGACCGGTAAGGTTAAATGTGATATATGATGGTATTTGAACACTTCCATGGCCTGGTCCTCGGTATTCCACTCTCCTTACCCCCTGCCTGGCAGCTAGTGCCCATCAAAACAGAACTATCTGTAGTCCCACATGCCCCGCCTGGCCTGCTTTCTTTTCTCTTACTTACTTCCCCTTTCACAGATGTGAATACTTTCTTTTGGGGCAGGGCGTATGGTAGAGGGAGAGGGAGAGAGAGAACCCCAAGCAGACTGCACACCCAGCGAGGAGCCTGATGACTCTGACATCATGACCCAAGTTGAAATCAAGAGTCTAACTGACTGAGCCTCCCAGGTGCCCTGTGAATACTTTCTACTTCTTCATCTAACTCCTTCTTGTCTACTTATTCTTTCAGACCTAACTACAACATCTATTCTTGCAGGAAGCTGGTCTCAATTTCCTGATTCTACTTCTGTGCTCCTACATTGTTCTGTCCGTATGTCTCACAGCATCAGTACTGAAGGTTTTGTCATTATCCATTTATGATTCTATCTCCTGCACTAGGCTCTACTTCTTGTAAGCAACACTACTTATTAGAGTTGAGATTTTCCTCGTTTTTGGCATGCTGAAGAATTTTAGGTTGTATCGTGGACATTTTGAAGATTATGCTATGAGACTCTGGGTCTTGTTTCAATCTGATGGATGTTGACATTTTGTTTTGTTTTGTTTTGTTTTGTTTAGAGACAATCAACCCAGCTGGTTTTAGGCAGCAGGCTCTGACCAGCCTTCTGTGGGTTGTGGTTTCAAAGCCCGCAGTACTACTGGGATCAGTTTGATGTGCGCGCCACCTATTGGCCAGTCTGACCCCTGCGCGGTGATCTCTCCCGTGGTTGATTTCTCAATCTAGGATACACTATGGTCAGATTCACGCATGCACAGCCTGGGAATAAGCCCAGGTTCTTAAACAGTTTGACCAGTGCCTCCCAGCTGCCTCCTCTCTGCTATTTTCCTGGTGCTTTCTGGTTCTCTAAAGAGTCCCTTTTTGGTCCTCATCTGCTGTGCATTTCCAATGAACTGTGCCCATATCTGGAGATGGACATGGGGCTCGATCTTGGGACCCCAGGATCATGACCTGAGCCAAAGGCATATGCTTAACGACTAAGCCCCCCAGGCACTTCCAGAAAGGTTTTTATACTTACATCATGGAACTTTCTGGAGACAGCAAAGAGGGCTCCCAAGCTGGTCTGAAAATGGCTTGAAAGAGCCAGGAATAGGGACTGGCTTGGTGTTTGTGACAGCCAGGGGCTGTGGCTGGGGCGAATGTCCCTGCATGCAGGCTGGAGTGCCACAGTTTGAATTTCCCACTGGTGACAAAGGAGCATCTTACCAGGTTTGTCCAGATGTGGGACACAAAGGGAAGGGGGAGTGGTGAGGCTTGAAAGCTGTCTGCAAACAAACATTAAAGAATAGAATCTATTACAATACAATCTATTACAATAGATTATAATCTATTACAGTGATCAAGAGATGGGAAGACAGAGACGGAACAAAAAGCAGCAGACATTTGTGCCCCTCTCAGGCTACTGTTCTTGTGATCAGAGAGGAGGTTCCTTCCATCCCTCAGTTTTAGGGACCTGCAGGCTACCACAGGCTGGGTGGTTTGAGAGAGTAAGGAAAAGAAAAGGAAAATGGGAAATTCCGTCCATTGTCTCTGAATGTTGGGAGATCCTTTTCTCACTGCTCATGTCAAAACAGTAGGGCCTTTTCTGGAGCTCTCTCTGTCTTTGCCAATGCTCCCTTCCAGGTTTTAGGCTGCCTTGAATCCAGGACAGGTGACCAGGGGCAGAAAAGAGGTAAGCTTACCACCAGTCTAGCGGTCCTTCAGATTTCCATCTTTTCCCCACGCCACCTGGTACTATTTAGTTTTCTTAGTTAATAACTGCTCCTTGTGTTCTGTCTGGATTTTATAACTATATTCAGTAGGAGGGAAAAGTTAGTTAGTCCAACTTAGTCCATTTTACATGGAACCCTGGAATCTCTTACACTATTTTGTTCACCCCATACCTGGCGCAGTGCCTTGTACATGGAAGGGACTTAACAGATATTCATTGAATGAACAAAGTGAATGGTTGAATGAATGACTGAGCAAATCATATGATTTACTTACAAATAACACAGAAATTCTTGGGGCGCCTGGGTGGCTCAGTTGGTTAAGCGATTGCCTTTGGCTCAGGTCATGATCCCGGAGACCTGGGATTGAGCCCTGCATTTGGCTTCCTGCTTGGTGGGAAACCTGCTTCTCCCTCTCACTACCCCTGCTTGTGCTCCCTCTCTAGCTGTGTTTCTCTCTGTCAAATAAATAAAATCTTCAAAACAAACAAACAAACAAACAAATAACACAGAAATTCTCACGTTTCCAAAGACAAATTTCTGATATCCATGTCATGGCCAATGTTCCTTGATGCTCTTGCTGGAAGAGGATGGGATCTTTACAGAGAGGATCTAGCCTCAGTTAATCAAAAAAAAATAATTTTTTTCTTATGTTTTCAAATATTTTATTTATTTGAGAGAAAGACATCGAGAGAAAGAGCACAAGCAGGGAGGAGGGCCAGAAGGGGAGGCAGAAGCAGACTCCCCCCTGAGCAGGGAGCCTGACATGGGGCTCAATCCCAGGACTGTGATATTATGACCTGCACCAAAGGCAGACAGACACTTAACCAACTGAACCATCCAGGTCCCCCACAAAATAATTTTTCTTGTTGAATCTTTGAATTGGTGAAGTATTTTAAAAAGTATTTTTAAAAAAACAACCCAAATTGCTATGTCTCTAGAAAGGCTTTTGATTGTACAGGTTTGAGAATGTACTTTCTTAAACCTTGTTCCTCCCTTGCCTGTTCTAGAATTAAAACAAAATAAAGCAAAACTGGCCAGGTACTTGTTTCAGCACATGCTTAAGGTTCAGTTACCCTGCAAACAGTACTATATGTTTAAAAAAGAACTCTGCAGAGCTGTACATTCATCTCCTCCTAAATAGTCTGCATGTGACTTATGAGATCCATTTACACTCAGAATGCTAGAAACCCCCAAGTATTTGAATGGCAGGCTCTTTAATCTTAAACTGCTGTGACCCTTCCCCTACTCTGCCCCATGACAGGACTCACCGATGCGTCCAACATGAAATCAACTCCAGCTCATCTTTTCCGTCCTTGAATTCGCCTTTGACAGGGACCCCAGGAATCAATAGGACCTCTGTGTGTGGATGGGATTCCCAGAGAGTCAGGAAGGGCCTGATGATTCATGATAGAAAACATCCCAGAGGGACTCTGCTTCCCTTTTAATTTTGTGTCAGTGGGGGGAATTTTGGAAACCGATGCTGTTGAGGACAGAATTCTCATTGGGAGTTAAACAGGATCCCTAACAGAGAAGAAACACAAGCTTCTGAGAACCAGGGTCCAATTCTCTTGACACAGAGGCCCAACCAGTGAAGGGCAGCTCGCCAAGGAGGGTGCACATTCCTTTAAATGTGTCAGGGACTTGACCCCTTTCTGCAGAAGCTTTTTTCACCGATTCCATAGGAACAAATCAGTTATCTGCTCTGAGTCACTGAATGCCATTTCTCTCTGCGTCTGCTTTTCTCTGCTCCCTTTTTTGTTCTCTCTGGGTACTTTGGCTTTTTCTGTCCTGGTTTATCACATGTATGATTTGCATCCATATTGGGAGTTCTCTCCTATGGCAGATTTGGCACCAAATGGACAAGTTAAAACCTTTCCAACAGAATCTTAAAAAATAAATGAAGGGGGTGCATGGCTGGCTCAGTCAGTGGAGCATGTGATTCTTGATCTGGGTTGTGAGTTTGAGCCCTACATTAGGTGTAAAGATTACCTAAATATAACATCTTTTTAAAAAAGATTTTGTTTATTTATTTGACACAGAGAGAGTGCAAAGCAGGGGAGCAGCAGAGGGAGAGGGGGAGAAGCAGGCTCCTCATGAAGCAGGGAACCGATGTGGGGCTCCATCCCAGGACCCTGGGATCATGACCCGAGTTGAAGACAGTTCCTTAATCAACTGAGCCACCCAGCTGTCCCCAAATAAATTCTTTTACCCCCCAAAACCCTCTGCAAGTCAAATCCAGTTCCAAGGGTCTCCAGGGAACTATTCATCTACTTTAGACACAATGGTTTTGGGTTTGTTTTTTTTTTTTTTTTTTTAGCTTTGTGTTATTTACTATAATCTAGAACATCATTGGTTATAGAAGAGCTTTTGTTGACCTGAGACTAGTTTGGCCACAGAATCCATTCCTGCCTCCACCAGCACAACCCCAGAAGCCCAGTAACCTGCTGGGGTACATCATCCTGGTCAGCGATGATTTGGTCTGAGCTATCTCCTGGTGGGGGACTCCTGAGGGTACACTTGAGTCCTCTAAAGACCTGGCTCCCTGTGGGGAACCTCCTGTCTCTACTCCCTTCTGGCTGTTCCCTGGGAATATTTGTTCTTCCATTCATGTCTGGATTCAGCTAATAGGAAAGAGAATGAAACTAGCTACTTTTTTTTTTCCCTTCCTTTATTCCTTGTCTCCTCCCAAATGCAGAGAAAGGCAGAAGAAAATCATACATGCATCTCACTACAAGTATTATGAATCCCACCTTTTCTTTCATGCCAGGGGACTCCCCCTCATAAAAACTGTACAAGTAAAGGATGTGTGTTGTAGAAAGACTAGAAGAGAGAGGTTTAAAAAAAAGAGAGACAGAAACCTCCAAAAATACCTTCCCAATAAAAAAATCAGGTTTCGCAATGACTTCACTCTTTCCAATCTTTCTGAGACTCAGTTCCTGCTGATTTTTGTTAAGGATTGTTCTTCCCCTGTGTCTGGATGGTGCCCCTATCAATCAGCATTTTCCCCCCACCTCTTTAGCTAAATTGCTTTGAAGAAAATAAAGTACACAAGGGACACATATCCAAAATAGAACAAAATATTCTCAGGGACAATTTAAAGAACTCTCTTACAAAGAAGCAGTGCCTTGATACTGGCTTCCCCTGACCAGCCTCAGTCCGTCTGCTTCTTGCCCCTGGACAGTTTGGCCTTTGTGGGTGACCTTCAGACTTCTTAGATCCTCTGAACGGTGGTGGTCCCTTGCCGGGCCTGAGCAGCCCTTCCAGCTCTCAGCCTTGTAAGCGGTCTCTTTCCTTGCACGTTCTTAACTCTGTGCCTCTACAAATTCCTTTTCCCATTTTGGGGGCAAGTGTGGCATATACAACCATCAAGCTGCATATTCTGGAATGCAAGAGATTTAATTTTTTTTTTTCTGTAAGCCACTTATTTTCTACTTCAAGCCTCCATTTCATCTGATGGAAGGCGTTTAATCTGTCAGTGTGGGATTTATGCACATACACACATCTAGTCTAGGTCACTGTCTCTCCTTGCTGGCATCCCCAGAGCTTTGCCTATTTCTCTTTGGCGTTTGGGCTGTGAGGGTCGCTGCTAAGTCATCGTTTTCTCTCTCTCTCTCTCTCTCTCTCTCTCTCTCTCTTTCTTTCTTTCTTCTTTCTCTCTCTCTCTTTCTTTCAGATTTTATTTATTCATTTGAGATAGAGAGCACAAGTAAGAGAGAGCAAGAGGGGAGAAGGTCAGAGGGAGAAGCAGACCCTCCATGGAGCTGGGAGCCCGATGCAGGACTCAGTTGTGGGACTTGATCCCTGGACTCTGGGATCATGACATGAGCTGAAGGCAGTCATTTAACCAACTGAGCCACCCAGGCGCCCCGGCTAAGCCATCCTTGACCTCAGCTCTCCTCCAGCTCCAGCTTGCTCTCAGCTCAGTGCCTTACTACTTTGAGGGGCAGGGAATGGGTCTTCTCCCACACAATGCTGGGAAAAGTGAAAACCTCCATGGAGCTATCAGGGGCCTTCATCACTTCTCAGGTATTCTGGGCCTGTTTCATAGCCTGCGTGCTGGCTGACTACACCATTTGCTGGACCCCATACAAGATGGAGACATAAGGTTGGGGTTGGGGTGGGGAAAGTCAACCTTCCCCTCTCATGGGCCCCCAGCAAACAGATGATTCCCAAGTGAATTGCAACCTTCATGCCACACACAAGTGCCATAGACATATGCATACCTATGCCCCCATGTCTGGATTGGGGGTGGACCAGAGACCTGACTGCATTGCCCACCCAATGACTGTGACCCCCCCCCACCTGAGTGCAAAGGCATCTGCCTTCTCTCACATCCAGATGCCTTGAGGCATATGCACCAGGGTCTGACACCCTGTCCTCCTCTCTGCACCTGAGCCAGGCATGGAAGGAAGCCAAGCAGGGCCATGGCACCGGGGAGCCAGTGGTGGGGAACTCACCCCAGGAGACAGCTGTGAGCCAAGGTTCCAAGCCCTCAGGGCATGCTCCATTGCCCTGTTGCACTCTACTTTACAAATCATACATTCCAATTAAAACTGTTGAGAATTTCAAGATAGCCACTGCAGAATGGTAAACCCCAGTGCCATGCCCTTCTGAGTACCTGGTCCTGTGAATCCGCCCTGGCCACCTTAACCTGGTTTGCCTCTGTACCTGGATACCCAGAAGCCAGGAAATAGGCTATTTTCTTGTATGATACATCCCTTGGGGCAATGAGAATAAGAGTTCTGGCAATTGCCTGGAACAGGGCGTGGAGAGGAGTGAGAAGAGTAGGGAGGTGAAGTTCCTGGGGATAATAGGAATTACCAGAAAGAGAAAAAGAACACCCAAACTCATATTTCAAAAAATTATTTCCCCACCACATAAGCATCTGCAGATCCTTGCACTCATGGACTTCCGGCTGTCATCCTTCATCTGAGTCACGAGCGGACTCATCGGACTCATTGGTGGGCACCAGAGGCCCCACCCCACCCAACCCATCACGCAGATTGTATTCACACAGCAGCATGGATCTCTGCTGGGGTGGGAGAGGGCCTTCATTTCTAGGACTAGGGCAGAGCGCTGCTGAGGTTTTAGGCCACCTGGCCAACTTCTCTCAGAGTTGTATTTTAAAATCTGAATGTGTTCTTCCAAGTATGGCACCGATCAGATCTGCAGCATTAACACCATTTGGAAACTCATTAGAAATGCAAATCCTCAGGCTTGCCCCACACCCTCTAAAGCTGGAATTCTGGGGATGGGGCTCACAGAGGGTTTTAACAAGTCTCTAGTGATTTAATGCAGGATAAAGTTTGAAAAACACTGCAATCATGGGAAAAAAAAATGGACCTAGTGCTCATTGTTGACAGTTCAGTAAATTGTAAGAAGTTTCAGCAACCGTGTCCACTAACCACATGCTAGTGATATTTGGAATTCCTACATTAGAAATGTATTCCTTCCAGTTTGTTTTGCTGTTCTCTCTCAAGAGGTAAAGTTTCTGTTGGGTAAGTTCGCATAAAAGTGTCTGTGTTATCTGTTGTAGTCTGCTTACTATGATTAGGAAGGGAGAGAAAAAGGAAGGGCCTCGAGTTAGCAGAACAAAGGGAAACATTGCTTAGGGCTGGTGTTTCTAGATCTTGTGAAATAGCATCAGTTATTTATTGGAAATGGTCCCTAAAGCTTAATTTTAAAAGAAGATAAGGGGAGAGTGGAAGAGTAAGTTCATTGGGGTCCATGGTGGATGCTGCCACTGACTAGCTAAAATCGTAGATAAGTGAAACTCAGTTTTTGAGGAATGTGGTAATATTGATCGCTAAGAAATTTTATCACCAAGATGTGGTCGCAAATGATAGGAAATCTAATTCAAACTGTTTTAAACTTTTAAAGAAAAATATAATCTATTAGCTTTTGTTTTAAAAAAAAGCCTAGAGATAATTCTGACTTCAGAAGAGCTTGATTAGTGTTCAGAAGAGGCCACAAGACCCAGTTATTCTTCGTTTTATTCTTTGCGGCTGTGTATGTCGGCTTCATTTTCTGACCGTATCAGCTGGCAAGATAGTAGCCCCAGCGCCAGCCAGCGTGGCTCCGTGGTTCAGGTCTGGATGTGAGGGCAAACCCAGGAGCCCAGAAGGAAAACCCAAGTGAGACTCATTGGCTCTGATTTGCCTCCCTCGAATTATGTGCCTGTCCTCGAACCAATCACTGAAACCACGGGAGAAACTGAAGCCTGGGTCACACACTATCCCTGGAATAGGAGGTGGTGGGGAGGTACTTTCAATGCCACAAAACCCACAGGGACTGAAGGTGGGGAAGGGGTGGTTCCCCCATGAATATGGGAGGCTTTTACTGGAAACGGGGTAAATGGAGAGGGGCTGGCCAGGAAACCACATGTGTCCACCACAGGGATCTCGGTTCCAACATTCTGTGATTCTGTGAGGTCCTCCTGCAGCCCAGACTGCTGGCATAGAACCCTCATTCACCATACTACCCTCCACATGGAACAGAATCAGGCTCAGGAGGAAGGAATCCTGTTTCTGTTTAGCATGACTAAACTCATACCCTCCAACAGCCTTGACTGGGAAGTCTGTCCCTCCTGGCAAACCAGTCGGCTTCTCACTTCTCCACAAGAATGTGTACAAAACTATCCACACTCATGCCTGCCTCCAGCCTCTGCTCACCTCCATCTTTCTGCTCACCTTCTTCTGTCTTCTGTGTTCCTCTTAGCTTGTCCGTCTCTTTCTTCCCTTCTCTCTTCCTCTTTGTCTCTTGTCTGGTTTTCTCTGTTTCTCTCTCTTTCCATTTACTGTCTGGCCATCTCTCTGCCTAGCTCTCTCTGAGTTTCTTTCTTGGCCGCTCTCCGTTCTCTCATTCTGAGTTTTCCCTGTCTCTGTCTCATTCATTTTCTGTCCTATACTGTCTGTTCTTCTCTCTCTGCTAAGTACCGGCCTGTCATGTCCTCCACCTGCCTATTTATTTATTTCTTTATTAGAGAGAGGGAGAGAGGGGGAGAGAGGGGGAGAGAGAGAGAGCACATGAGTGGGGGAAGGGGCAGAGGGAGAGAGAGAATCTCAAGCAGACTCCCCGCTGAGCGTGGAGCTTGACCCAGGGCTCCATCTCACAGTCATTCTCTGTGTCTTTCCTTTCCCCTGTGCCTTTGTCTCTATGTTTCTTTCTTTCTAAAATACACAGTTTTCACTGCTCCAGACAGGACTCTAAAAGGTTCGCACAATCCCACTTTCCCCCTGTGTTTCTCAGCAAGTGAATTTGTAAGGATGGAGGGGAGACCGTGAGGGAGGGGAGTTCTAGAGAGAAAAAGGAGGCAGTGCTGGGACCCTGAGGTGTTTCACTGTGAGTAAGCGTGTGTTCAAGCAAAGATCGCAGTGAGCACACACACGCACGTGCGGTAGTCACAAATGCCTCCAAGCATTCTCCATCACAGTTACATTTGGGTTTGGTTGAAGTTGTGTTTTACTTGGTCAGGGGAGCCTGATGTGGGACTCAATCCCAGGTCTCCAGGATCGTGACCTGAGCCAAAGGCAGTTGCTTAACCAACTGAGCCACCCAGGCGCCCCTCGATTATATTTCTGAGTCAGTCCGCAGTATTTTTAAAAAATCCTACCACACATTTGACCCCACATGTCTCCAGTATGCAGCCAAGCCTGATATCACTGATTTCAGAGGAGGTTTACATTAGCTGTGTGCTTCTTTTATACTTAATAAAGTGTCAGAGGCCCTGTTTTTACAGTGTGCTTGAGGACTCAGAATTTAAACTTGGACCACGGTGCTCATGGATTGATTTTCCCAATTTCTGAAGATTACCTATTCCTATAACTTTATCTAAAATGAAAAGTGACCCATGGTTTCATTCTTCGTTTGGTTAAGGGGAAGTGCATGTTAAACATTCCGTTTAGTAGTATGTACTGAATAGTTTCCAGCTATGGAGAACTAAGCTAAACCAGAAGTCTTCTATCTTCAAAAAAATAATCTGTAACTTCAGAAGTCATACCACAAGTAAAAAGCAATGCCTTGTAAAACAAAACAAAACCAAAACTTCCTCCCCTTGGAAGTTGAGGTTTCTAAGCACACCTCAGTTAATTTTCTGCTAAACATGAACCCTCCTGCCGCTTGTAATGATGGACCTAAGAAGAAGAATAGCAGTTGTAATGATGTGGGAGGTTTACTGGAAAATTTTCCTCGAAGAAAACAATTTCAGTGGTCAACATTGCTAATAAAAATACATGGGGCTGACAAAAGAAAAGTCAAACAAGCTTTGTATTTGATGGGATAGAGTATTTTTAACCTAAAAAAAATTCTGTGGTGTTCTGTGTGTTACATTCATGCATTTCTTTCTCATTTGGATGATACTCGACACACTGTGGAAATGCTATATGTTTCTATTGTCCTTTGTTCTTCTCTCTGCATTAATTGTTCCCAATCTGGAACAGAGATGTAATCTCAGAAAGAGGATGTGTGGAAGGGGGTCCCACTCAAGAGAGTCCATCAGGAGCGTCCCTTGACTCAATCCTGGAAGTGATTGCTGTGACGGTCCTGTGTCATATCTCGTGTGTGCCTCCCACATCGCCACCTTTCCCCCTTTGTTCTCTGGGTCCCCACAATCACAGTCTCTGCTTCAGGAAACTCTGCCCCCAAACTTGTTTCTGCTGGCCACGTCAACCAGGACTGCTCTCAGAGAAACTGGAACTGGTATTCAGCTTTGACAGCCCCTCTAGTGGGAAAGATTGGGAAGCAGGAGGCCAGGATTCAGGACCTACTCTTACTCCTTACTGTCTATCTGCTTTTATCAAGCAAGGATATAACCTCCTCGAGCCTTTCTCTCCTCATTTATAAAACGAGGTATACTAATATTACCTGCCTGATAAAGATTCTGTCAACTTTGTAGAACACCTCCGAGATATCACGGGTTCAGTTCCAGACCACCGAAAAAAAGCAAATAATGCGATCAGATGACTTTTTTGGTTTCCCAGTGCGTATACATGTTGTGTTTATGCTATAATGTAGTCTTACTAAGTGTGCGGTAGTATTATGTCTAAAAAAGCAATGCTAAAGTAAAAATACTTTAGGGGTGCCTGGGTACCTCAGTTGGTTAAGCATTTGACTCCTGATTTTGACTCAGGTCATGATTTCAGGGTTCTAAGATCTAGCCCTGTGTTGTGCTCTGCACTGGGCATAGAGCCTGCATGAGATTCTCTCTCCCCCTAGATACCCCCCATAAACAAACAAATAAATAAAACTTGATTGCTAAAAAATGCTAACCATCCTCTGAACTTTCAGCAAGTCATAACTTCTTGCTGGTGGAGGGTCTTCCCTCCATGTTGATGGCAGCTGACCAATCAGGGTGGTGGGTGCTGAAGCCTGGGGTGGCTGTGGCAACTTCTTAAAACAGGACAACAATGGTGTTTGCCTCATCAGTGGACTCTTCCTTCCGGGACTCCTCTGTAGCTTGCGATGCTGTCTGATGGCATCTTACCCACAGGAGAACTTCTTTCACAATTGGAATCTGTCCTCCCAAAGGCTGCCGCTGTTTACCAACTAAGTTTATGTAACATTCTAAATCCTTTGTTGGCATTTCAACAATCTTCCCATCATCTTTACCAGAAGTAAATTCCATGTCAAGAAACCATGTTCCTTGTTCCTCCAGAGAAGCAGCTCATCATTTGCTGAAGTGGGGTCATGAGATTGCTTCCACTCAGGCACATCTTTAGACTCCACATCCAGTTCTTGTTCTCTTGTTGTTCCTCTACAAGCCCTCCATGCGGGCTGGAATCCACTTCTTCCAAACTCCTGTTAACGTTGGGATTTTTGACTTCTTCCCATGAATGTTCTTTTTAAAAAATTTTTAATTCAAGTAATCAAGATAAAATGTATTATTGACTTCAGAGGTACAGGTCTGTGATTCATCAGTCTTATATAACACCCGGTGCTCATTCTATCATGTGCCCTCCTTAATGTCCATCACCCAGCTACCCCATCCCCCCACTGCCATCTCCTCCAGCAGCACTGTTTGTTTCCTATGATTAAGAGTCTCTTGTGGTTTGTTTCCCTCTCTGGTTTTGTCTTATTTTTTTCCCCCTCTCTTCCACTATGATCCTCTGTTTTATTTCTTAAATTCCACATATCAGTGAGATCATACGATAATTGTCTTTCTCTGACTTATTTTGCTTAGCATGCCCTCTAGTTCCATCCACATCATTGTAAATCCCATGAATGTTCTAAGGACGTCTAGAATCATGAATCCTTTCCAGGAGGTTTTCGGTTTCCTTTGCCCAGAGCCATCAGAGGAACCACTGTCTCTGGCAGCTATAGCCTTATGAAATGTGAATTAAATAACATCTAATTTAATTTGTATTATGAATTTTATGACTTAATTTACAACCAAGATAATTTAATTAAGAATTCTTAATAATAAGGGCACCTGGGTGGCTCAGTGGGTTAAAGCCTCTGCCTTCAACTCAGGTCATGATCTCGGGGTCCTGGGATCAAGGCCTGCATTGGGCTCTCTGCTCAGCGGGGAGCAGGGAACCTGTTTCCTCCTCTCTCTCTGCCTGCCTCACTGCCTACTTGTGATCTCTCTCTGTGAAATAAATAAATAAATCTTTTTTTAAAAAAAGAATTAAATAATAAGACTTGAGGGTTGAAATTGATCCATGGGCTGAAGAATGGATATAGTGTTGAGAGATGAGAATATCAGTCTTGCTGTACATCTCCATCAGAGCTCTTGGGTGACCAGGTGCATTGTCAATGACCCATCATTTCTGAAAGGAATCTTTTTTGCTGAACAGTAGGTCTCAACTGTGGGCTTAAAATATTTGGTAAGTCATGATATAAACAGATGTGCTGTCATCCAGGCTTTGTATTTCATGTACAGTGCCCAGGAAAAGTAGAGTGAGTGTAATTCTTAAGGGCACTAGGATTTTCAGTTGAGCACTGACTTCAATTGATTTTCAGTCAATCACCAGGTGCATTAACCCCTAACAAGAGACAGCCTGTCTCTTTGGGCTTTGAAGCCAGGCACTGACTTCCCTGTAGCTGCAAAAGTCCTAGATGGCATCTCCTTCCAATAGAAGTCTGTTTCATTCATCGGGAGGAAGGAAGGAAGGAAGGAAGGAAGGAAGGAAGGAAGGAAGGAAGGAAGGGAGGGTATCCCTTGTTTGGTGGAGCCATCTTCATTAATTAGCTAGGACTTCTGGATAACATGCTGTAGCTTCTACATCAGCACTTTTAAATTATGGAGATGGTTTCTTTCCTTAAACTTCATGAACCAACCTCTATCTGCTGGCTTCAGACTTTTCTTCTGCAGCTTCTTTCTCCCCTCTCTCAACCTTCGTAGACTTGAAGAGAGTTAGGGCCATGCTCTGATTTAGGCTTTGGCTGAAGGGAATGTCATGGTTTGTTTGATCTTCTCTCCAGACTGCTGAAACTTTCTCCACATTAGCAGTAAGGCTGTTCTACTTTGTTTTCATTTGTGTGTTCACTGGAGTAGCACTTTTTATTTCCTTCCAGAAATTTTCCTTTGCATTCACAATTTGACTAATTGCTGCAAGAGGCCTAGATTTTGGCTTGTCTGGGCTTCTGCCCTGCCTTACTCACTAAACTGAATTATCTCTAGTTTTTGATTTAAAGTGAAAGATGTGTTGCACCCCAGTGTTTATGGCAACAATGTGCACAATAACCAAAATATGGAAAGAGCCCAGATGTCCATCAACAGATGAATGGATAAAGACATGGCATATATATATATAATAAAATATCACTCAGCTATTAAAAAGAATGAAATCTTGCCATAGACAATGCCATGGGTGGAACTAGAGGGTAATATGCTAAGCGAAATCAGTCAGTCCGAGAAAGACAAACATCTTATGATTTCATTCCTATGTGGAATTTAAGAAACACAACAGATGAACATAGGGGAAGGAAAGGAAAAATAAGACAAAAACAAAGAGGGAGACAAACCACAAGAGACTCTTAACTCTAGGAAACAAACTGAGGGTTGTTGGAGTGGAGGTGGTGGGGGATGGTGTAAGTGGGTGATGGGCATTAAGGAGGGCATGTGATAGAATGAGCACTGGGTGTGCAACTGATGAATCAATAAATTCTACCTCTGAAACTAACAATATACTATGTTATCAAATCTAACTTAAGTAAAATAAATTTAAAAAAATAAAGTGTGAGGGCACCTGGGTGGCTCAGTTGGTTAAGCCACCGCCTTCAGCTCAGGTCATGATCCTGGAGTCCCGCATTGTAGAGTTATTAACTGGCCTAATTTCAATATATTGTCTGAGGGAAAAGGGAGACCTAAGGAGAGGGAGAGAGATGGGGAAACTGGTCAGTGGAGCAATTGGACACCTACAACATTTAACTGTCTTAAATGGGTATGGTTCATTGTGCCCTAGAATAATTACAACAGTGACATCAAAGGTCACTGATCACAGGTCATCATAACAAATACATCATAATGAAGACATTTAAAACATTGAGAGAATTAACCAAAAAATGTGACACGGAGACACAAGTGAGCCAATGTCAGGAAAATGGCACCTATAGACTTCGTGGATACAGGGTTGCCACAAACCTTCAATTTGTAAAAAATGCATTATCTGCAAAGTGCAATGAAGTGAAGGGCAATAAAACAAGGCACGCCCATACAGGCTCACATCATTTCATACGACTATTTTATATGCGCTCTTTTGTAATACTCTGAATCTGTTTCCTTTATCTTTTTTTCTTTTTTAAGTTTGGAAACATTTCACCATGATATGAAAAACTTGTAATGACTTCGGTGAACCCACCAAACTTTTTCTACAAACTTTCTCCTGCAAACCTCCTAGCATAAGCCTTAGTTCAGCCTTGCCCCCTTTGAATAGCTAATCCTGAATGCTCTAGAAGAAAGTCAGATTTCAAAACACTTCACCTTGTTCTTTTCTCTTTTTTTCAGCCTTGGCTTCCCAGGTAATTTATTACAGAAATCTGGCCAGGCTTCACAGTGGAGTCTGGAGGCCTTGTAGTGGATGACAAAGGAGGAAACAGATCTTGTCTTTAAACAAAGCTGAAGGAAGGGCAGAGAGCCAGTATTTGGCTATATGAGAGGCCTCCATATGCTGGCGCTCCCTGCGCACACACTGGGGACCATTGTTGAGAGTTTGAGAATCATCACTGCAGTGAGTGTAGGGGGGAAAAAAGACCCGAACAATAAACCAACAAAACAAAGTTTATTCATTAGTACATTAAAGGTATATTTATTATTTTTTTAAATTTTTAAATTTTTTGTTTTTTATTTTTTAGATTTAATTTTGTATTTCAGAGTTCCAAGATTCATTGTTTATGCCCCACATCCAGTGCTCCATGCAATACATGCCCTCAGTTCCAACCATCAGGCTCTCCCATCCTCCCCCCTTCCAAAACCCTCAGTTTGTTTCTCAGAGTCCACAGTCTCTCATGGTTCCTCTGGCTTATGCCAGTTCACTTTTCCTTTCCTTCTCCTAATGTCCTCCATGTTATTCCTCATGCCCCACAAGTAAGTGAAACCATATGATAATTGATTTTCTCTGCTTGACTTATTTTACTCAGCATAATCTCTTCCAGTCCTGTCCATGTTGATATCTTATTACACTCTCAAAGACCTCTGGTAAAGGTATTTCAGACTTCTACCAGGAGTGGTGAGATTGGACATTCTCTCCCTGATCTTTATCTGAGGTGGAAAATGTTTTAATTTTCCCCCCGTTAAGCATGTTGCTAGCTATAGATTTTTTAATAGAAATTTTAATCAGGTTGAGACGTTTCCTTTTATTTTGTGTTGAATTTTGTTGAATGCTTTTCCTGCATCTATAGAGATGATTGTATGATTTCCCTTTTTTATTCTTTAAATTACATCAATTTGTATTCAAATATTAGACTAACACTGCATTCCTGGAATAAATCCCATTCGATCACGATAATTACTCTTTTTCTATGTTGTTGGGCTCAATTTGCTAAAATTTTGTTAAAGACTTTTACGTCTATGACAGTATTGGTCAGTGGTTTTCCTTTTTGTAATGTCTTTTTTAGCTTTGATATTAGAATTACTCTGGTCTCATAAATCAGGTGTAAGTGTTCCCTTTCCTCTATTTTCTAAAAGGAATTGTATAGGATTCATACTGTTTTTTCCGTAAATGTTTGAGATAATTCATCAGTGAAGTCTTTTTTGTGTGTGTGTTTGTAACTTGTCTTATTTTCTTTCTTTCAGGAATTAAAGTCCTCCATGACTATTGTCCAGTATCTGAAAACAGCTATTTAATATATTTTATCTAGTTCCATGGGAGTTTATAGTGGGAGGGCTTTGTGGTACCAATTACGTCTTCATGGCTAGAATAGAGTATCTAGTAAGAAGTTTGTTTTAATCGATGCTATTATGAAGAGAATTCTAAATTCAATAGATTCAATATTACCCCAGTATTGAACCTACCTCAATAGGTTGTATTAGTAACATTTCTGTTGAATTTACCCCCAAATTAAGTATTAATATAATTTGTATAATTCAATATTAGCAAAGACTAGTACACTGAACAACAGACATGTAGTCAGCACCTAGTCAATGATTAAAATTATTTTTGCTCACTTCAATTTGGGTATACTTTCTTATATGGGACAAAAATAGTAAAGTTACAGGTAGAGTTATTTGCATTATTTTAATATGCTCAATGAGTGTTTTGCATTTCATCCATTATGCTTAATAATAGAGATGAAAAGTTTGAAACCCATTATTAAGAGATATATTTCCAAAAGGTTATTGCTTAAATGTGGAAAACTTTTCTAATTAAATAAATGTAAATGTGTGTATGATTCTGGTATCTTAGCAGAAAAAGGGGTTCCCCAGTAGAATATTTGAGAACTCTTCCATGATATCTACATCTTCTGCATGGCTTTGCCCCTGCTGATTCTCATCATGGGATTAGACTATGTGGAAAGCAGTCATTTTCCAAAAGGATACATAATATCCAGGTTAATATCCATTAAGGATCATGCCAGAAACCTAATCCTTTGCTTATCAGGTCTGGTCCAGCTTAAATCTCCTTTCTCAGACAATCAAATTATTTCCACTTCCTTTTGGAAATTAAGTGGGAGCAGTAAACAAATGATAAAGTGAAGTTAAAAACCACTGGGCAGTTATGTTTCTAGCTTTCACTTAGGGTAGGTGAAATCATTTAGCCTATACTGAGTTAAAGCACCCCGACCCAACCCTTTGGACCACCCAAGATCTGAAGCCTGTATCCCACTCTTGGGTACAAAGGGAGAAGTCCTCAGAGCTAAGGATTACAATGGCTATTCCACTGTGAACTTTGAAGCAGGAGTAGATTAAAAACAACACAACCAAAAACTCTCTGACATTTAGACTGTTATATTGCCACTATAATTAAAGGTAATGTTATATCCTTTGAAAAATCTTAAATGATATTATAATGCAGAGAATGTGTAAGGACATGCTATTTAGCACTATGGAAAACTTATTTAAAAAGCACAATATAATATAATGACACAATATGTTCCTTTGTTGATAACACTGGTAAATAATTCTAACACTGGTGAATTTTGGCAGTCATTACTCTAGACCTTTACCCACAACTCTCCTCATCAAAATTAACCATTAGAACAATTATGGGAGTAGGAGGCAGATTAAAAATTCTTGTTAATATGTGCCAGAAAATTTATAATAAAAATATTTATGGTTTATTTAAATATAGTGGATTACAAGTCCCAGGTGCTTCAAAATTACCAGGAGCCTTTCAAAATTCAGAGGCCCAGGCCTCATTCCCAGGTATTAGGATTTGATTGATATGTCTCTATGGATTTTCCTATTCTGACCATTTCATAAAAATGGAATAATAGAATATATGACCTTTTGTGACTGACTTCTTTGACTTAGCATAATGTTTTCTAAGTTATATATATTGTAGCATGAATCAGGACATCATTCCTTTTTATGACTAAATAATATTCCACGGATATAACATATTTTATTCATCCATTCATCGGTTGATGGACATTTGGATCATTTCCATTTTGGCTGTTAGGGATACTGCTACAATGAACATCTATGTACAAGTCTTTATGTGGATATATATTTTCAGTTCTTGTGGGTACATATTTAGGGGCCATATCATTGGGTCATATAGTAATCCTTTTTTTTTAAAGATTTTGTTTTTGAGGGTGGGGGAGGAGCAGAGGGAGAGGGACAAGCAGACATACATTCCATGCTGAGCACAGAGCCTGACGTGGGGCTTGATCCCATGACCCTGAGATCAGGATCATATGGTAGTCTATGTTTAACTTTTTTTTTTAAAAGATTTTATTTATTTGACAGAGAGAGAGAGAGATCACAAGTAGGCAGAGAGACAGGCAGAGAGAGAGGAGGAAGCAGGCTCCCTGCTCGATGCGGGCCTCAATCCCAGGACCCTGAGATCATGACCTGAGCCGAAGGCAGAGGCTTTAACCCAACTGAGCCACCCAGGCGCCCTATGTTTAACTTTTTAAGGAACTGCCAAACTGTTTTCTAAAGTGGCTGCATCATTTTACATTACCACTGGTAATATATGAAGGTTCCAATTTACCCACTCTGTCCCCAGTAACACTTGTTATTAGCTGTCTTGTTTTTTTTTTTAATTTTTAATTATTGTTTTAAAGTTTTAATTCCGGTATAGTTAACATACAGTGCTGTATTAGTTTCAGGTGTACAGTATAGTGATTCAACACTTCCATGTATTAATTCTCATCACGGAATTCTTAATGCTTCTTACCTATAATACCCATTCATCCCCTTCCACTCCTCTGAAAACCATCAATTTGTTCTCTGTAGTTAAGAGTTGGTTTTTTGGTTTCTTTTTTTCTTTGTTTGCTTTGTTTCTTAAAGTCCACATATGAGTGAAATTGTATGTCTTTCTCTGACTGACTGATTTCAGTCAGCACTATACTCTCTAGCTATATATATGTCATTGCAAATAGCAAGGTTTCATCCTTTTCTATAGCTGACCAATATTCCATAGTATGTACATACCACTTCTTTATTCATCTATTGATTTATACTTGGGCTGCTTCCATAATTTGGCTGTGATAATTAATGCTGCAATAAACATAGGTGTGCACATATTTCTTCAAATTAATATTTTCATATTCTTTGGGTAAATACATAGTAGTACAATTACTGGGTCATAGGGTAATTCTATTTTTAATTTTTTTAGGAACCTCCATAATGTCTTCCACACTGGCTATACCAGTTTGCATTCCTACTATCGGTGCATGAGAGTTCTTTTTTCTCCACATCCTTGTCAATATTTGTTTCCTGAGGTTTTCATTTTAGCCATTCTTTTTTTTTTTTTTTTAAAGATTTTTTATTTATCTGACAGAGAGAAACACAGCCAGAGAGGGAACACAAGCAGGGGGAGTGAGAGAGGGAGAAGCAGGCTTCCCGCCGAGCAGGGAGCCTGATGTGGGACTCGATCCCGGGTCTCCGGGACCATGACCTGAGCCGAAGGCAGTCGCTTAACCAACTGAGCCACCCAGGCGCCCCATTTTAGCCATTCTAACAGGTATGATGTGGTATCTCATGTGATTTTGATTTGCATTTCCCTGACAATGAGTGATGTTGAGCATCTTTTTATGTGTCTGTTGGCCATCTGTATATCTTGGAGAAATGTCTATTCATGTCTTCTCCCCAGATGTGTTTTTTTTTGATGTTGAGTTGTGTAAGTTCTTTATATATTTTAGATATTGGCCTTTATCAGATATGTCATTTGCAAATATCTTTTCCTATTCAGTATGTTGTCCTTTAGTTTCATTGGTTGTTTCCTTCATTATGCAGAAGGCTTTTTATTTTTGATGTAATCCCAATAGTTTATTTTTGCTTTTGTTTCACTTGCCATGGGAGACATAACTAGAAAGATGTTGCTATGACCAATGTCAAAGATATTACTACTTGTGCTCTCTTCTAGCATTTTTATGGTTTCTGGTCTCACATTTAGGTTCTTAATTCATTTTGAGTTCATTTTTGTGTTTGGTTCAAGAAAGTGGTTCAGTTTCATTCTTTTGCATGTAGCTGTCCAGTTTTCCTAACACCATTTGTTGAAGAGACTGTGTTTTTCCCATTGAATAGTCTTTCCTCCTCATTGAAGATTAATTTACCATATAATTATGGATTTATTTCTGGGCTTTCTGTTTGTTTCTGTCGATCTATGTGTCTATTTTTGTGCCAGTACCATACTGTTTTGATTATTACAGCTTCGTGATATAACTTGAAGTCTGGAATTGTGGTCCCTCAAGTTTTGCTTTTCTTTTTGAGATTGCTTTGGCTATTCAAGGTCTTTTGTGGTTCTATACAAATTTTAAGATTTTGTTTTAGTTCTGTGAAAAATGCTGTTGGTATTTTGATAGGAATTGCATTAAATCTGTAGATTGCTTTGGATAGTATAGATATCTTAACGATATTTGGTTTCTAATCTGTGGGATTTCCATTTATTTATTTATTTATTTATTCAATATTATTTATTATGTTTTATAGTTTTCAGAGTATAGCTCTTTTGCTTCCTTGTTTAAGTTTATTACTGGGCATTTTATTATTTTAATGCAATTTTAAATGGGACTATTTTATTAATTTCTCCTTATGCTGCTTCATTATTAGTGTGTAGAAATGCAACAGATTTCTGTAGATTGATTTTTATATCCTGTGACCCTGCTGAATTCATTCTCAGTTCTAGTAGTTTTTTGTTGGAATCTTCAGGGTTTTCTATCTATAGTATCATGTCATCTGAAAATAGTGACAGTTTTACTTCTTCCTTACTAATTTGGATGACTTTTTATTTCTTTTTCTTGTCTGATTGCTATGGCTAGGACTTCCAGTACTATGTTGAATAAAAGTGGTGAGAGTGGATATGCTCGTCTTGTTCCTGACCTTAAGGGAAAAACTTTTAGCTTTCTGCCACTGAGTATGATGCTAGCTATGGGTTTTTCATATGTGGCCTTTATTATGTTGAGCTATGTTCCCTCTAAACCCACTTTGTTGAGTGTTTTTATCATGAATCGATGTTGTACTTTGCCAAGTGCTTTTACTCCATCTATTGAGCTGAGTGTATGGTTTTTATTCTTTCTCTTATCGATGTGATATATCATCTTGATTGATTTGCAAATATTGAACCACTCTTGTGTCCTGGAAATAAGTCCCATTTGATCACAGTGAATCATTTTTTTAAATGTATCATTGGGTTAGGTTTGCCAGTATTTTGTTGAAGAGTTTTGTATTTGTTCATCAGTGATATTAGCTTGCATTTCCTTTTTTATGTGTGGTGTCTTTTTCTGCTTTTGGTATCAGGGTGATGCTGGCCTTATAGTATGAATTTGGAAGTTTTCTGTCTTTTGTTTTTTGGAAAAGTTTGAAAAGAATAGGTATTAACTCTTCTTTAAAAGTTTGGTAGTATTCACCTGTGAAGCCATCTGGTCCTGGACTTTTGTTTGTTGGGAGTTTGATTATGGAATCAATTTCACTGCTGGTTATCAGTCTGTTCAGATTTTCTATTTCTTTCTGCTTCAGTTTTGGCAGTTTATATAGTTTTGATTTGCATTTGCCTCATGACTAATAATGTTGGGCATCTTTTCATGTACTTATGGCTCATTTATGTATCTTCTTTGGAGGAATGTCTATTCAAATTCTTTTAAATTGGATTTTTTTTATTGTTGAGTTGTAACAGTCTGTATATTTTGGATCTCAGAGTATAGATAGATATCAATAGCTAGATAGCAATAGATGTATTAATATGTAATATCTGATATATGATTTATGAATTTTTTTCTCATTTATGGGTTGCTCTTAACTTTCTTCTAAACTTTTTGATGCAGAAGTTTTCATTTTGGTTAAGTCCAGTTTTACTTTTTCATATTACTTGTGCTTTTGATATTAAATCTAAGAAACCATTGCCTAATCTAAAATCACAAAGATTTACATTTATGCTTTATTCTATAGTTTTATAATTTTACACCTTACATTTATGTCTTTGATGCCTTTGGGGTTAATTTTTACATATAGAGTGATGTAGAAATCCAGTTGCATTCTTTTGCATGTGGATATCCAATCATGCCAACATTGTTCATTGAAAACTTTGTTCCTTCTCCACCAAATGTCTTGACACCCTATTAAAAACCAGTTGACCATAGACATGTGGATTTATTTCTAGACTCTCAGTTCTGTTTCATTTATCTATACATCTATCCTCTGCCAGTACCATGCAGTCTTGATTACTGTAATCAGCTTAAAATCAAGAAGGGTGAGTCCTGCAACTTTTTTTTCCTTTTGTTTTGTTTTGTTTAAGATTGTTTTGTTTATTCTGGGCCCCTTACATTTACATGTGAATTTTGGGATCATCTTGTCAAATTTCTACCAGAAAAAGACAGCCTGGATTTTGATAGGAATTGTATTGAATCTATATATCACTATGAAGATATATATAACAATATTAAGCCTTCTAGTCCACTAACCTGAGATGTTTCCATTAACTTAGGTCTTCTTTAATTGCTTTCAATGATGTTTCATAAAAGCATTCAGTGTAGAGTATTGCAACATTGATTTTTTTTTAAAGATTTTATTTATTTATTTGACAGAGAGAAACACAGCCAGAGAGGGAACACAAGCAGGGGGAGTGAGAGAGGGAGAGCAGAGAGCCCGATGTGGGGCTCGATCCTGGCTCTCCAGGATCATGACCTGAGCCGAAAGCAGTTGCTTAACCAACTGAGCCACCCAGGCGCCCAACATTGATATTTTTTATAGTTCTTCAGATAATTATAATGTGCAGCCAGTGTTGAGAATCATTGCTTCATGTCTATAAGATTGTCTTCCAAATCACAAAACTTAGGTTAGCTATTCATGTGTGGCCCTGCTAAGAACAGGGAAGTGGGGTTTATCTTGACTATTTTGTCCCACCTCTGAGAGATGTCCATTTCATGACATTTCATAGGAAAATCTGGTAGTAAAATGTAATTACACCCTACAAAGAATCTTAGAGTTTCAAAATTTTGAGAGGTTTGAGAATTAATTTATGCTGGTCCAGGGGGGTGAGAGTCTATCTGAGTTTAATGTCTACTAAGAGGGAATGTACATTGAACAACCTTCATCAATAACCCATACTCATGTTAACTAACTCCTCTGAAAATATCCTCACCCGCTACCTCTGCTTTCCTATTTATAACTAGATGTTTAACCCCCTGGGCTCTGCATCCCATCTGTACTCAAATTATGATATATCTAAATTCTGATTATTTTAACTTAAGGCCATTTCTCAGTGGATCTGAGGAACATCTGTTTGCCATTTCTAGAACAAAGCCTAGAAAGCCTTTGTTGTTTGTTTTTGTTATTGGTGTTTGGTTGGTTTCTTTTGGGTTTTTCCTTTTGGCTCTGATTACTGCCTTTCTCACATGCAGCATCTTCAAGTCTTGACAAAAATCACTGTGAGATATAAAGGGAATGAAATGTCCTCTCATATTAATATGACATTTTGTGACCCCATCCATGGCTAAGTGAGGCTGTGGATAGCTGGAGACATTGACATAGGATGCTATTGTGACAAGTGGTCAGGTTATCTCTGAGGCATCTTTGGGATAAATAACATATCGATCTACTTGTGACAATACACAGTCCCTGACTGCTCATATTCCTCTTCTTATCTCTAGACCTCAGGATCTCTCTGGGTCCTGATACCATCGACATTTCTGCAATTCTAGTTTACGTGAACTACCTGAAGATTAAAAAGCAGTATACATTTTCTGGACTACCAATGAAGAAATTATCTCTTCAGATGGGACTGAACTATAGGCCCAAGGCCCTCAACTTTTTTCCACTTCATAAATGATAGATGATGCTTCCAACCACACCACTCCTTCATGCTCTATCCAGACACTGGAAAAAGTTGAAATATTTTATAGCAAAGATAAGAATATACTACTAAGACGTTTTTCTTGGTTTAATATTAATGCATCATTTTATCCATCTATTAAATCAGCCATTTGGAATTTTAAAAATTATAATAAAGCATGGGAAAACACAGGGCGAGTCTAATTTTTAAACTTTATTTGACAAATGGATAAAGAATAAAGAAGTTGTGGGGTGCCTGGGTGGCTCGTTTGGTTAAGCGACTGAGTTCGGCTCAGGTCATGATCCCGGGGACCCGAGATCGAGCCCCACATTGGGCTCCCTGCTCAGTGGGAAGCCTGCTTCTCCCTCTCTCACTCCCCCTCTTTGTGTTCCCTCTCTCGCTGTGTTTCTCTCTGTCAAATAAATAAAATCTTTAAAAAAAAAAGAATAAAGAAGTTGTGGTCCATATACACAACAGAATATTACTTAGCCATCAGAAAAGATGAATACCCAACTTTTGCATCAACTTGGATAGGACTGGAGATTATGCTGAGTGAAATAAGTGAAACAGAGAAAGTCAATTATCATATGGGTTTCACATATTTGTGGAACATAAGGAATAGCATGGAGGATTTTAGGAGCAGGGAAAAATGAAGGGGGAGAAATTAGAGTGGGAGAGAAACCATGAGAGACTATGGACCCTGGGAAACAAAGGGTGAGTTTTAGAAGGGAGGGGCATAGGGGATGGGTGAGCCTGGTGATGGGTATTAAGGAGGGCACATATTGCATGGAGCACTGGGTGTTATACACAAACAATAAATCATGGAACACTATTTCAAAAACTAATGATGTACTGTATGGTGACTAACATAACACAATAAAAAAATTAAGAAAAAATGCAAGACAAGTTGTTTTTAACACATTTCTTTACGAGTATATCAACAGGGCAAATAGGTATTTCAACTGAAGAATAAGCTTAGATAAAACTTGTTTTATCATCTTAATGTGCCGTCTTTTGAATTTTTTAAAAATTAGCATTAATATCAGTAACATTAGTGCAAATGTTTCTTTGGTTTGGTAATAAAATTTCATCATGTCATTATAATAGAAGTGTTCATTACACCATTCCTGTTTATTAACTATTTATGTATACTTTGTCTATTCATTGTTTATAGTCTATGTATCTACTCGTGTTTCTCATTTATTTTTTAATTATGTTAGTCACCATGTTTCTCATTTTAAAAAAAGTGAAAGTGAGCCTGGTGATGTGTATTGAGGGCACAAATTGCATCGAATACTGGATGTGGGGCATAAACATTGAATCTTGGAACACTGAAAAAATAAAATAAATTATTATTAAAAAATAAAAATTAAAAATAAATAAAAATTTTTAAAAAGTGAGAAATTTTCTCATGAGAAGATGAGAAAACAGTCCATTGCAATATTTTTCAATTTTCCTACTTATTAATAGTATGTCATTAACAAAGGCTGTTTTGGGCCTTTGGAGAAACAGAAGCAAGCTGTATGACTATCTTTTCTCCTGGGGCTGGGGGTGGAGGGGGAAGCACACTACCAACACTGAAGGCACAGTCCGTGAAAGAAATAATTGATAAGCTGAACTTCATTAAAATTAAAAATATCTGCTCTGCAAAAGACAATGTCAAGAGAATGAGAAGAAAAATTGCAGACTGGGAAAACGTATTTGCAAAAGACACATCCAAAGTACTGTTATTCAAAATATACAAAGACCTCTTGAGTTTTACTCAACAATAAGCAAACAACCTGATTAAATAATGGGCCAAAGATCTTAACAGGCACTCACCAAAGATGTACAGATGGCAAATAAGCATATGAAAAGATAGCCCATGTTATATGTCATTAGGGAAATGCAAATTAAAACAGCAATGAAATGCCACTACACATCTATCAGAATGGCCAGATGCAGAACACAGACAACACCAAATCCTGGTGAAGATGTGGAAGAACAGAAGCCCTCATTCATTACTAGTGGGAATGAAAAGTGGTACACCTATCTTGGAAGACAGTGGGGCAGTTTCTTAGAAAACTAAACATATTCTTACCATGTGATCTAGCAATCAAGCTCCTTGGTACTTCCCAAAGGAACTGAAAACTTACATCCAACAACCAGCCTGCTTACAGATATTTTTAGCAGCTCTATTCATAATTGCCAAAACTTGGAAGCAACCAAGATGTCCTTCAGGAGGTGAATGGATTAATAAACTAGTATATCCAGACATTTCTTTGTAATGCTAAATGGAATATTATTCAACATTAAAAAGAGATGAGCTGTCAAGCTAAGACATAGAGGAAGCTTAAATGCATGTTAGTAAGTAAAAAAAGCAAATCTGAAAAGCCTACAGACTGTTTGATTCTGACCATATAACATCCCGGGAAAGGCAAAACTCTGTGGACAATAAAGATCAGTGGTTGCAGGGTTGGAGGATAGAGGGACAGATGAACAGACAGACCACAGAGGATTTTTAGTGTAGTGAAAATACTCTGTATGATACTGTAGTAATGGATAATGCCATTATACAAACCCATAGAATGTACAACACCAAGAGTGAACTCTAATGTTAACTGGACTTTGGTTGATTATCATGTGTCAATGTAAGTTCATCAACATTGACAATGTACCTCTCTGGTGAGGGCTGTCGACAATAAGGGAGGCTAGGGGAACTGTCTTCCCCTTCTTAATTTTGCTGTGAACCTACATTTGCTTTAAAATATAAAGTTTTGGGGCGCCTGGGTGGCTCAGTTGGTTAAGCGACTGTCTTCGGCTCAGGTCATGATCCCGGAGACCCTGGATCGAGTCCCACATCGGGCTCCCTCCTCGGCGGGAAGCCTGCTTCTCCCTCTCTCACTCCCCCTACTTGTGTTCCCTCTCTGGCTGTGTTTCTCTCTGTCAAATAAATAAAATCTTAAAAAAAATAAAATAAAATAAAATATAAAGTTTTTTTAAAAAAAATTTAAGCATACTACCAATGAAAGAAATAATTTTGAATCTGTTCTGATTTTCTTAAAATCCCAAGCTGACACAGATTTCATTCAGTACTATCATGAAAACATTAATTGCAACATGCTTCATAGTTAACTGAGGCTAAGTTCCTCTGGTCTAGACTAATGGTCTCCCTTCTTTTTTTTGGTTTGTGTCCATGTACCCCTGCCATTAAAAAATGTGAGCATGAACACCCCACAGAGTAGGTATGTGTATTTATTTAAAAATTATATGCCCATAACACTGCTTACATATTCTGTACACAGAAAGAATAGAAGGTTTTAAAAGGTGACATAAAAATAAATATAAATTAAAACTCTAACCTCTTTTTCCTCAAACCATATGGATCGTGTTGCACAGATTTTGGTTTTGGCAAGTTTATTTTTCCCTCCCACTTCTAGAAAAAATAAAGCAGGGAGCTATTTGAGTATCCACCAGGGAGTACAATTTCTGGCCTCAAATTTTTCTGTTTGGTAAAGGACCTTAAAACTACTAAAAAGCAGGTCAGATGTTTGCTTATGCATGTAATCTGTGTTATGTGGGTGTTAGAAGGACATTGGGTCTTTCCAGAAGCTTCCAGACTGGATTGATTTTGACCTGTCATGTGAACTCTGGAAAGAAGGTGATGAGTCATTATATAAGCTCGGACTTTTTTTTTTCTTTCCCCTTTCTTCCCATTGAAGGAATAGCACAGAATTTTATGCAGCTTTCATGGTCTTTTCCTTTTGACAAAACATTGAAATGATGAACCTTTATCAATTGGGTGTAACACAAGGTATGTTATGAGATTCTTCATGGAAATGTCCATTTGCTTTTGATCCATTCTATGTTTTGTTATTTTCATTATTTAAGTCTCTAGTATAAATTGTATGGAAATTGCAGTCAACCATGGTAAAGCTTTTATTTCATCCTCAAAGGAACTGAACCAATGGCAATTTGTTTACTTTCCTTGCTTCCTTTTTAAAATAAGGTTTTCTTGGGGCAGCTGGGTGGCTCTCGGTCATTAAGCATCTGCCTTCAGCTCAGGTCATGATCAGCAGGGTCTAGGGCCCCCTGCTCTGTGGGGAGCCTGCTTCACCCTCTCCTACTCCCCCTGCTGTGTTCCCTCTCTCTCTCTCTGTCAAATAAATAAATAAAATATTTAAAAATAAAATAAATTAAGGTGTTCTTCTAAATATAAAAACAACACAGGGGATGATAAAAAATTTTGGAAAATACAAGAAGCAAAAGAATAAAATTAAAATTTCCTATATTCATATTAACTAAAGATAATACCAAGCTATTTTTTCCCCCATGAAAGTAATGTTTTTCAAAACTGGGATCATTTTCTTTTCTCATTTCTTCTCATCCTTATTAATTAATTCCTGGCCATTGTAAGTATTTTTTATGTGAAAAAATTTTCAAAACCTTTATTTTTAATTAGTGCAGACTACTTCATCAAGTGGTTATATTACAATCTAACATTCCCTTATGATGGATGCTTAGGCTATTTCTAATGTTTCTGTGTGTGCTTTATTTTTTCCCCAGCCTTATTGAGCAATCATTAACAAATATAATTGTATGTATTTAAAGGCTTCAAGGTGATAATTTTATATACATATGCACTTTGACATGATTACCATAATCAAGGTAATTAACACAGCCATCCCTTCACATATTTAGTCTTTTTGTGTGTATGTGTGTTGTTAGTGACTTTATTTAAAAACTTTTTTTATTGTTACTTACAATTTTTTGTTCCAGTGTTCCAAGATTCATTACCCATTCCCCACACCAAGTGCTCCATGCAATAGGTGCCCCCAGTACCCACCACCAGGCTCTCCCATCCCCCACCCCCCTCCCTCCAAGTCCCTCAGTTTGTTTCTGTCCAAAGTCTCTGTTGTTTCGTTTCTCTCCCTGGATTACCCTACTTCCCATTTACTTTCCTTCTCCCACTGTCCTCCAGGTTACCCCTCATGCACCGCAAGTAAGTGAAACCATGTGATACTTGACTTTCTCTACTTGGCTTATTTCACTCAGCATAATATCTTCCAGTCCATTCCATGTTGCTACAAAAGTTGGATATTCATCCTTTCTGATGGAGGCATAGTATTCCATTGTATATATGTACCACATCTTCTTTATCCATTCTTCTGTTGATGGGCACCTTGGCTCTTTCCACAGTTTGGTGATTGTGGCCATTGCTGCGATGAACATTGGGGTACATATGGCCCTTCTTTTCACTACATCTGTATCTTTGGGATAAATGCCCAGTAGCGCAATTGCAGGGTCATAGGGTAGCTCTATTTTTAATTTTTTAAGGAATCTCCACACTGTTTTCCAAAGTGGCTGCACCAGTTTACTTTCCCACCAACAGTGTAAGAGGGTTCCCCTTTCTCCACAGCCTCTCCAACACTTATTGTTTCCTGACTTGTTAATTTTGGCCATTCTGACTGGTGTAAGGTGGTATCTCAGTGTGGTTTTGATTTGAATTTCCCTGATAGCTGGTGATGCTGAACATTTTTTCATGTATCTGTTAGCCATTTGTATATCTTCTATGAAGAAGTGCCTTTTCATGTCTCTTGCCCATTTTTTGATGTGTTCATCTTCTTTTGGGGTGTTGAGTTTGAGTGGTTCTTTATAGATCTTGGATACCAGCCCTTTGTTTGTAGTGTCATTTACGAATATCTTCTCCCATTCTGTGGGTTGCCTCTTTATTTTGTTGACTGTTTCCTTTGCTGTACAGAAGCTTTTTATTTTGTTGAAGTCCCAGAAGTTCATTTTCGCTTTTGTCTCCTTTGCCTTTGGAGACGTGTCTTGAAAGAAGTTGCTGTGTCCGATGTCAAAGAGGTTACTGCCTATATTCTTTTCCAGGATTTTGATGGATTCCTGTTTCACGTTGAGGTCTTTCATCCATTTCGAGTTTGCCTTTGTGTGTGGTGTAAGAGAATGGTCTAGTTTCATTCTTCTATACGTAGCTGTCCAATTTTCCCAGCACCATTTATTGAAGAGACTATCTTTTTTCCACTGGATATTTTTTCCTGCTTTGTCAAAGATGATTTGCCCATAGATTTGTGGTCCATATGTGGACTCTCCACTCTGTTCCATTGGTCTATTTCTCTGTTTTTATGCCAGTACCTCTCTGTCTTGGTAATCACAGCTTTGTAATAAAGCCTGAAGTCAGGTAATGAGATGCCCTCAGCTTTGCTTTTCTTCTTCAGCAATTCCTTAGCGATTCGGGGTCTTTTTTGGTTCCATATAAATTTTAGGATTGTTTGTTCCAACGTTTTGAAGAATGTTGGTGGAATTTTGATCGGAATGGCATTGAAAGTGTAGATTGCTCTGGGCAGTATAGACATTTTTACAATGTTTATTCTTCCAATCCATGAGCATGGGATGGTATTCTATCTTTTTGTGTCTTCTTCAATTTCTTTTATGAGTGTTCTGTAGTTCCTCGAATACAGATCCTTGACTTCTTTGGTTAGGTTTATTACTAAGTATCTTATAGTTTTTGGTGCTATAGTAAACGGAATCAATTCTCTGATTTCTCTTTCTATTTTTTCATTGTTAGTGTATAAGAATGCAAGTGATTTCTGTGCATTGATTTTGTATCCTGCCACATTACTGAATTGTTGTATGAGTTCTAGTAGTTTGGGGGTAGAGTCTTTTGGGTTTTCCACATAGAGTATCATGTCATCTGCAAAGAGAGAGAGTTTGACTTCCTCTTTGCCAAGCTGGATACCTTTTATTTCGTTCTGTTGTCTGATTGCTGTTGCTAGGACTTCTAACACTGTGTTGAACAGTAGTGGTGAGAGTGGGCATCCTTGCCTTGTTCCTGATCTCAGAGGAAAGGCTGTCAGTTTTTCCCCGTTGAGAATGATATTTGCTGTGGGTTTTTCATAGGTAGACTTTATGAGGTTGAGAAATGTTCCCTCTATCCCTATACTTCGAAGAGTTTTGATCAGGAACTGGATGTTGTATTTTGTCAAATGCCTTTTCTGCATCAATTGAGAGTACCATGTGCTTTTTCTCTATTCTCTTATTGATTTGTTCTATCACGTTGATTGTTTTGCGGGTGTTGAACCACACTTGGATCCCTGGAATAAAACCCACCTGGTCATGGTGCGTAATCTTTTTAATGTATTGTTGGATCCTGTTAGCAAGGATCTTGTTGAGAATCTTGGCATCCGTATTCATCAGTGATATTGGTCTGAAGTTCTCCTTTTTGATGGGGTCTTTGTCTGGTTTGGGGATTAGAGTGATGCTGGCTTCAGAGAAAGAGTCTGGAAGTTTTCCTTCCGTTTCTATTTTTTGAAAGAGCTTCAGGAGAATAGGTGATATTTCTTCTTTGAATGTTTGGTAAAATTCCCCAGGGAATCCGTCTGGTCCTGGACTCTTGTTTTGGGGAAGGTTTTTGATCACTGCTTCAATCTCCTTACTAGATATAGGTCTATTCAAATTGTCAATGTCTTCCTGTTTCAGTCTTGGTAGTTTATAGGTTTCTAGGAATGTATCCATCTCTTCTAGGTTGTTAAACATATTGGCATATAGTTGTTGATAGTAATTTCTGATGATTGTTTCTATTTCCTTGTTGTTATTTGTGATCTCTCCCCTTTCATTCATAATTTTATTAATTTAGGTCTTCTCCCTTTTCTTTTGGATTAGTTTGGCCAATGGTTTATCGATCTTATTGATTCTTTCAAAGAACCAGCTTCTAGTTTCGTTGATACGTTCTACTGTCTCTCTAGTTTCTGATTCATTCATCTCTGCTCTAATCCTTATTATTTCCTGCCTTGTGTGTGGGGTTGGTTTAATGGTTTAATTTTTTGTTGATTTTCCAGTTCTTTAAGGTATAATGAGAGTTGATGTATTTGGGATTTTTCAATTTTTTTGAGTGAGGCTTGGATGGCTATGAATTTCCCCCTTAGGACTGCCTTTGCTGTATCCCATAGGTTTTGGATTGATGTATCTTCATTCTCATTGGTTTCCATGAAGTGTTTCAGTTCTTCTTTGATTTCTTTGTTGATCCACAGATTCTTGAGCAGGATTGTCTTACCTTCCAAGTGTTTGATTTTCTCCTGAACTTTTTATGGTGGTTGAGTTCCAGTTTCACGGCATTGTGGTCAGAGAATATGCAGGGAATAATTTCAATCTTCTGGTATTGGTTGAGCCCTGATTTGTGACCTAGTATGTGGTCTATTCTGGAGAAAGTTCCATGTGCACTCGAGAAGAATGAGTATTCTGCTCTTTTAGGGTGGAATGTTCTGAATATATCTATGAGATCCATCTGGTCCAATGTGTCATTCAAGGCTCTTGATTCTTTGTTGATTTTCTCTTTAGATGATCTGTCCATTGGTGAGAGTGGTGTGTTAAGATCTCCTACAATTAATGTATTCACATCAATATGATTCTTTATTTTGTTTAAAGTTGGCTTATGTAGTTGGCTGCTCCCATGTTGGGGGCATAAATATTTACAATTGTTAGATCTTCTTGATGTATAGACCCTTTAAGAATGATGTAGTGTCCTTCTGTGTCTCTGACTACAGTCTTTAGACTAAAATCCAATTTGTCTGATATGAGAATCACTACCCCAGCTTTCTTTTGGGGTCCATTGGCATGAAAGATGGTCTTCCATCCCCTCAATTTCAATCTGGAAGTGTCTTTAGATTCAAGATGAGTCTCTTGTAAACAGTATATGGATGGGTCCTGTCATTTTATCCAGTCTGCAACCCTGTGTCTTTTTATTGGAGCATTTAGGCCATTTACATTAAGAGTGATTATTGATAGATACGTTTGTATTGACATCATGTTGCCTGTGGAGTTCATGTTTCTATAGATTACCTCTATAATTTTCTGTTTTGTGTCGTTCTTGGGTTCGTTTCTCCTCTATAGAACCCCTCTTAGTATTTCTTGTAGTGCTGGCTTGGTGGTTGAATAATCTTTTAGATCTTGGTGGTCCTGGAAGCTCTTTATTTCTCCTTCCATTTTGAAAGTCAACCTTGCTGTGTACATTATTCTTGGTTGTATATTTTTGTCATGTAATTTCCTGAATATGTCTTGCCATCCCTGTCTGGCTTTCCAGGTTTCTGTGGAAAGGTCTGACGTTATTCTGATGGTCCTCCCTCTATAGGTAAGGGATCGCTTTCTCCTAGCTGCCCTTAAGACATATTCTTTGGTTTATGATTCAAGAATTTCACAATTATGTGTCTGGAGGTTTTTCTGGCCTCATTGACCTTGGGGGGTGTCCTCTCTACTTCTAGGACATGAACATTTGTTTCATGCCCCAGATTTGGGAAATTTTCATCCATGATTTGTTCAACAATATCTTCTAGGCTTCTCTCTCTCTCAACTCCTTCAGGGATTCCAATAATTCTGATATTGGAGCGTTTCATGGCATCATTTATTTCCCTTATTCTGTTTTCATGGGATTTTAGTTGTTTGCTCTAAGACTTCTCTTGCTCCTCCTTCTTAATCCATCTGTCTTCTAAATCACTGATACAATCTTCAGCTTTACTTACTCTGGCTGTTAGCATATTTAAATTAGATTGCATCTCATCAATAGCCTTTCTAACTTCAGCTTTCACTTCTGTTACTATGGCTTCCACTTTGAGACTAATGTTCTTTTCTAAATTAGCCATTGCTTGGACGATTGCTGCCTTGAATTCCATTTCTGTCATATTGTTTATGTTCATTTCCAGTAATTCTGTGACCAGGGTTGCAGTCTCAGGTTTCTTCTTCTGTTGGATGTTCCTCCTCCAAGTCATTGTGGCGACGAGTGGTTGAGGGGGTGTATAGCTAAATATATCAGCCACTATCTAGGTGGATTGGTCGCTGGAAGGTTTTGGAGCAGCCAGAATTCACCACCAAAAAGGAAGGAGAAAGAAAAAAGAAAACAGAAGAGAGGAAGGAAGAAAAGAAACCCCTGCCAGAGTGGGGCCCAGTGGTAGGATTTATATGGTACAAAACTGTTACAGGGTAAAGAAAAGGACTATCAAGGGTAAATGAAGAGATCAAAAAGTGAAGCCCAACCTATATGACCCCCAAGACTAGTATTTATATAGTACAAAATCAAAGACAATTACACAGAAACACTGACAGAGTAGAGTGGGAAGGTGAGGGCAGACACTCCTTGTGGGCAAGGAATGCGTTGCAGATGCTCCCGAGTTTGTTTTGTTATTATTGTTGGAGAAGCCCACTTTCAAAAGATATAGGGGGATTAGAAATGGTTGTATATATGGGTAGTATTGAATAGGGATGTGGGATTAACTTGAAGCTTATAACTACATGTATATGTAAAAGAGAAAATAAAGGAAAGAAGAGAGAAGAAAGGGAAAAACAGAGAAAACAAACAGGGAAACAAGAGGCAACAACAACAGCAGAAGATACAGGAATGTGTTTGAAAAAATTTCAAGGTAAAAAAAATGTTATGGGGTGTTGTATTGAGTATCACATTGTGATAAAAAGTGGCTTAAAAATTGAACGAAGAAAAACCGTGAGAATGCATTTTTAAGGTTAAAATGGAAGCTTTAAAAGTAAAAATAGAAAAAAGTTAAAAAAGCAAATAAGGTAGAAAACTGTATCTATAAAGTGTAGGGCTTTTGGTACTTGTAGTCAGTACCAGGAGTTTAATAAATTGCCTTTCCCCCCGATGTTGGGGTTTTGCAGTTTGGGTGTGGTCCTTCTGAGCTTTTGGCTTGCTTTCTGGGGGCGGAGCCTGCCACGCTGTTTTCAGTCCCTTCTACCTGGGCTGCGTCTATCCGCCCCCTTGCTAGAGACTGGTCTCAATGGTCACCAGGTTGTCAGGTTACAGTTCTCTGATGGGGGAGCATTGTTCTTTTATGTCCTTTTTCAGCTGCTGAGGAAGTCAGGTCGGAGCAAGATGTCTGCGCCCAGACCTCCTTCCCAGAGAGAGCCTCTACCCAGAGAGAGGCTCTTTCCCACCTCCCGGTTGGCAGCCTGTCACAGCCAGGCAGGTGCAGATGCTGGGTTGATTTCTGCCCAAGCCCCCGCTTGTAGCTTCACTCCCGCACCTCAAAACCAAACTGATTTTGGATCGCGTGACCTTGTCTGTACCAAGGGACCCGCAGCTCCGCAGGTCCCATGCAAGTCTGCAAAATCGCCTTCCCTGGGGGGTCCGTGCCTGGCCCACGGGGTGGGGAGAAGCGGGAGAGAAAAGCAGTGGAGGAAAGGGGAAAAAAGAAAGAAAGAAAGAAAAAAAAAAGAGAGAAAGTGGTGGAAAAATAGAATCCACGCCCTCCGCTCTCGCTGAGATCCCCCGTGCCACACAGGGCACTCCTGCTCTCCACGAAACCCTGCTCCTCTGGCTTAAGCAGTGGGGGGATAGACTCCGAACTCCAGCCCCTCTAAGTTCCCTCGAGCTGCGGGGCACTTCCTCTCCCTGCAGATCTCCGTCTCCCCTCTGCTGGGGCAGAAAAACAGTCTCCTTGCCACGGGCTCTGCTGCGTTCCTAGTTCTGCCTCGCACTGATTCAGACCGTAATCTGCTGTTATTCCCCGAGCATGGAGCACTTTCGTGCTGGGGTGTTTGCTTTCAATGGCTCAGCTCTGCGGGCTTCCTCCCCCACACCCCTGTCTCTGGGGGTAAGCCTCCGGTCGCTCTCACCTGTTTCTACCGTTTTGCCAATGGTCTTTGTCTCCCATGGTGATCCAGAAGCGTGAAATATCACATTTCAGGCTGATTTCATGGGTGCTCACAGTGTTCCTGTAGTGTTTTTTTTTGCAGGAATTGAGCTCACTTCAGGGAACTCCCCGAAATGTGGTCACCTGGCCTTCTGCCATCTTCTTCCCCCCCAGTCTTTTTTTTTTTTTTGTAATGAGAATGCTTAAGATTATTTTCAGCAACCTCCAAGTATGCAATACTGTGTTATTAACTGTAGTCACCATACTGCCTCAGAACTTATTCTTCAACTGAAAGTTTGTATCCTTTGACCTACATTTCCCCAATTTCTAACTTTTTGATGTCATTTTTGTAGTGACAAGCATCCTCATATGTATGTGTTTTATTACATTTCATGTTATTCGCTAATGACAGATGCCAAGAAGCTCAATGCCTTCCTTAGAAAGAATCGGAGCATTAATAATAATTTGGAGTATATTATAAAATTGCTTTATAAAAAGGAGCCACTAATTATACAGCTATTATAGATGGAAATGGATGTCACCCAACATAATTATGAGTACTGAATATTTTCTCCAAAACATTCTCAGGGCTTGCCTGGGTGGCTCAGCCATTTGGCGTCTGCCTTCCGCTTCTGTCGTGATTCCAGGTTATGGGATCGAGCCCCGTGTAGGGTTCTCTGCTCAGCTGAAGTCTGCTTCTCCCTCTCCCTCTGCTTGCTGCTCCCCCTGCTTTTGCGCTTGCATGCATGCTCTCTCTCCACCAAATAATAAAATCTTAAGAAAAAAAATCCCAAAAAACCTTTACCAAAAAATTGAATAAATATAACATTCTCAAGAGAGGTTGACTGAAAAGGGGCATGAGAGAATCTTCTACAGTTTTGGAAGTGTTCTGTGTCTTGATTTGCGTGGTTTCATTCTGTGTGTGTGTGTTTGTGTACATGCATGCATGTGGGTCAGAAATCATTGAATATTACCTTTAAAATTTGTGCCCCTTACTGTATGCATTTCTCAATATTTTTTTTACATTGTGTGTATGTTTTATATTTGTCAACTTAACAGATGGGACTAGTATATATATTTTCATCTTTCCAAGTGCATCATTATGCCTAAAAGAGGGATCACCAAATTTCTTTGACCACTAATACATTTTTAATAATGGAATTTTCTAATGTGATTAATGAGTGAAAGCCTTTATTTACATAGTGTCTGTACATTAACATTAAATCTCCTTGGTAGATTGGAAGGTTGTAACTCATTATCTCTTTTCAGTTTATTCATTGCTTTGTTCAAATGCTGTTTTGGTATATTTCTCAGACAACATTTATAAAATATATTTTTAAAGATTTTATTTATTTATTGACAGAGAGAGAGAGAGCACAAGCAGGGGGAGCAGCAGGCAGAGGGAAAAGCAGGCTTGCTGCTGAGAAGGGAGCCCGATGCAGGACTCAGTCTCAGGACCCCAAGATCATGACCTGAGCCAAAGGCAGTCGCTTAACCAACTGAACCACCCAGGTGCCCCTATAAAATATTTTTAAAGAATATTAAAGCTTTTAAACTCTAGGCACAATACCAGAGTCTTTAATATCTAGAATAGTGTATCTCACACTTGAATGTATGTACAAATCCACCTGGATTCTTTGTGTTTTGTTTTTTTTTTAAAGATTTTATTTATTTATTTGATAGAGAGAAACACAGTGAGAGAGGAAACACAAGCAAGGGGAGTGAGAGAGGGAGAAGCAGGCCTCCCGCCGAGCAGGGAGCCCGATGTGGGACTCGATCCTGGGACTCCGGGATCATGACCTGAGCTGAAGGCAGTCGCCTAACCAACTGAGCCACCCAGGCGCCCCGTGTTTTTTTTTTTTTAACATATAGCATGAAATTTACCATCTTGGCCATTTTTAAGTGTACAGTTCATTAGTGTTAGGTATGTGCACATTGTACAGCAGATCTCTAAAACTTTTTAATCTTGCACAACTTCTGCAGCACCTGGGTGGCTCAGTTGGTTAAGTGTCTGCCTTTGGCTTAGGTCATATCCCAGCGTCCTGGGATGGAGCCCCACACTGGGCTTCTTGCTCAGCAGGGAGCCTGCTTCTTCCTCTTCCTCTGCCTGCTGCTCCCTGCTTGTGCTCTCTCTCTCTCTGTCTAATAGATAACAAAATCTTTTTTAAAAAAAACCCTGCACGACTTTATAACTACTGAACAACTCTCCATGTTCCCCCTCCCCCAGCTCTTGGCAGCATCATTCTTTCTGACTCTGTGAGTTTGACTGTTTTAGATACCTCATATAAATAGAATAGTATGTATTTGTGTATTTGTGTTTTTGAGACTGCCTTATTTCATCTAGCATAACACCCTCAAGATTCACCCATGTCATTGCATGTGACAGGATTTCTTTCTTTTTTAAAGGCAGCATAATATTCCATTATATGTATATATCACATCTGTTGGTGAACACTTCTGTTGCTGCCACCTCTAGATTATTGTGAATAATGCAGTAATAAATATGGGGTGCAAATATCTCTTTTAGATCCTGCTTTTATTTATTTATTTATTTATTTAGTGAGTTCCATACTCCTTTCCATTGCAACTGCACCATTTCACACCCCCTCATCCCAGCAGTACACAAAGATTCCAATAGCTCCACATCCCCACCAACATTCGCTATTTTCTGGGTTTTGATAGTTGCCATCCTAACGGGTGTGGTTTTGATTTACATTTTTTTAATGATTGGTGATGTTGAGCATCTTTAAAATATTCTTGTTGGCCATTTGTATGTCTTCTTTGGAGAAATGTCTATTCAACTTTTTTGCCTGTTTTTTAATTGGGTTATTTATCTGTTGTTGTTGTAGAGGTGTAGGAGTTCTTTAGATGTAGTGGATATCAACTCCTTATCAGATATATGATTTGCACATATTTTCTCCAATTCCATAGGTTGCTTTTTTGTTATATGGATTCATTATTTTGTTGTTGTTTGGTGTACAGAAGTTTTTAAATTTGATGTTGTCCCATTTGTCTATTTTTGCTTTGAATGTAGACATCCAGTTTTCCTGACACTTGTTCAATGTCCTTTCCTCATTGAATGATCTTGGCACTCCTGTCAAAAATTCTTTGACCACGTATTTGAGGGTTTATTTTTGGGCACTCTATTCTATTCCATTAATCTACATTTCTGTCTTTTTGCCAGTACCATATTGTTTTGATTACTAAACCTTTGTGATAAGTTTTAAAATCATGAAATATGAGACCTCCAGTTTCTTTCTTCTTTTTTTTTTTAAGCAAGATTGTTTGTTCCAGGTCTCTTGAGATTCTATATGAATTTTAGGATGGATTTTTCTACTTCTACAAAATACACCATTGAGATTTTGATAGGAATTGCACTAAATCTGTATATTGCTTTGGACAGAACTGACATGTTAACAATACTGAGTCTTCTAGTCCATGAACACAGATGTCTTTCTAAGCTTTCTCTGTTATGAGTAGTTTTTACATATCTTTTACCCTTTCAAGGTCATATGAATATCTTTTATTTTCAGTGTTTATGAACTCTTTATATATTAAGGATATTCATGTTTTCTCATTATTGTGGCAAATATTTTCCCCAGAAATACACTATCATTTTATAGAGTATTTCTGGACTATACATGAAGTCAAACCCTGTGAAAAATGTACTGGACAATCATATTTCCTTTTTTTGTATTTTCTTTCTTGCAAATTATCTGTTCATACCTTTTTCATTTTAAATTAGGGATTGGCGTTTTTTATAACTTATCTGAAAGAGTTAATTTTATGTTAGAGTCCACACCTATTGTTTTAACTGCTTAGCGCCCCTAGTTAGGAATTGGCCTCTCCTCTATCCATACAGTTGCAGTGGGGCAGCTGGTTTCGGAGTGAACTTCTGACCCCTGTCTCTACCCTGGCCACAGACAATTGGTCCTGGGATAGACATCAGTCCAGAATAAGTTATTCACAGCCTTCCCCAGGAATTTGGAATAGAACCAGCAGGGTCAGGTCATTCACTTTCCCAAGTAGCTGGGCAACCTATGATAAAACTTGGGTGCTTCTGGGGACCATTTGATCACCATGTGCTCTGGGAAACAGATGGGGATCTGTGAGAATAGGTAAGTATGAAGTAGAGAATCCAGGGAGTGAGGGGGACAATACTAGATCTTGGTAATGTTATGGTGCTGATTCTAGTAACTGAGATCCAGCTGCCTTCCCACCCTTAGCCAGTTTTAATTTAAGTTAGTTCAAATGGCAATTATATTAAACAGTACTAGTTAAGGGCGCCTGAGTGTCTCAGTTGGTCAAGCGTCTGACTTTGGCTCAGGTCATGATCTCAGGGTCCTGGGATTGAGCCCTGTGGTCATGGGTTCCATGCTCAGTGGCGAGCCTGCTTATCCCTCTCCCTCTGCTCCCCCTCCTCCCAGCTCATGATCTTTCTCTGTCGAAGAAATAAAATCGTTTTTTTAAAAGTACTAGTTAATAAGCATATATATTGTTATTTAACAAATACTGAGTACTGCCTGCAGGCATTGTTCTAACAGCTAGAAATATAGAAGTAGTCAAAGTAGACACAATCCTTGTCCTCACTGAGCTTACATTCAAGAAGCAGGCAGACAGAAAACAGAGAAACAAGTAAATGTATAGAATGTCAGTGGGCATTTGTACCATGGAGGAAAATAAAGCAATCCTTTGGGGGAGGGCAAACCCTAAATTAAAAAAAATGACATAGAGGTCTGAAATAAGTGAGGGAGAGATCCTTGAAACAGAGGGAAAGCAAAAGTGAAGACCTGGAAATGGGGGAGTGTGCCTAATGGGTCATGGCACGAATGGCCAAATGTGGCTGAAGTAGAGTAATAGAGGGGAAGATCAGAAACAGGCAAGGTCAGAGAGGTGTCCAGAGGGTTTTGAGGCTACGCAAGGACTTTGGCTTCTACTTGGAATGAGATGGAAGCCGCTGGAAAGATTGAAGAGAGAAGTGATCTGCCATGTTGCAAAAGGATCACTCTGCCTAAACTTCTTTGTGATATATGATGAAGTCCTTTTCAATTCTGCCTTTGTTTAATTTGGATGATGGTTTTTGTTTTTGTTTTTTTTTTGCTATACAGAAGAGACTGGGGGGCTGTTTAGGCTCCAGGAGTCACCATTCTTCCTCTGTAATTGTGTAACCCAGAAGCCCTTTAAGAGTTGGGTTTTTCTTTTTTTAATATGCTCAAAACATGATCTTTCCTTTTATTATCTCTTTCTTTTTTATGTGTAGAACGTCCTTCTCTATAAATATCACTTAAATCTTCATCTGTATTTTCAAGTAAAATCTTGTATCTTACACTTATATGGAAATTTTGAAACCAAAACTTAGATTAGCTGTGTTTTATTTTCCTTTTCATATAACCAATTTTTAAAAAAATATCATCTGTTGAATAATTCTTTCTTTCATCACTGGATTATAATATTTTTTCTCAAAAGCATTTATTGATAGATCTCTTTCAGAATTATGTTCTATTCTGCTGTATTAGTTTTTCTTTCCCTTCTTGTATCATTTCAAAAATTGATGTTCTCTGTTATATTTTAATTTTTGTGGAACAAGAGAAATGTTGATTTTTCTCATCAGTCCATTCTTTCATGTCCTCAAAGTCCAACAAGAAAAAAAATTCCAGTAGGATTTTTCTTTCTTTCTTTTTTTTTCCCCCACTGGGATTTTTCAATGGGACTGCCTTAAGCTTGTAAATTAATCACGAAGGATTTATCCTTTTAATAGCCAGTTTTTTCACCCAGGAACATAATCTATGTCTCCTTTTATTTCAACTTACTTGTGTGTATTTCCTAATAAAATTTTGGTCATACAGTTCCTGTATATTCTAGAATGTTTTATGCTTTTTTGCTGCTATTGTCAACATAATTTTTTTCACTAGTGTCTTGCAATCAATAATTACTCATCTATTAGAAAACTAAGCATAACTCTGGATATTTTACTCAATTTCACTATATTTGGGAGTGTCCTATGTTTTTTCCTTAAGTATGTCTTAGTAATAAAGGTTTTCAGTAAGAAAGTCTTCAGTTTCCTTTGATTATCTATTTTGTAGTCTCAAAACACCAACTAATGGAAATCATGACTTTGTCATCTCAATACACTGATACAAATGCAAATTCTTGCTTAACAAGTCTTCTTTTCTTTAAAAAAAATTTTTTCCTGCATGAATTTGGCAGATATCTAAGTGGGATTCTCATATTAGCAACCCTGAAGCCTGTTCTTTTTCAAATTAATCTGTTGTCATTTCCATTTATAGTTATATAACAAGTGCAAGAATATATCTACTTATAAAAAATTGAATATTATAAATAGAACTGAAGTCCCTACTTTTTTTTTGAAGATTTTATTTATTTATTTGACAGAGAGAGAGAGATCACAAGTAGGCAGAGAGGCAGGCAGAGAGAGAGGAGGAAGCAGGCTCCCTGCCAAGCAGAGAGCCCATGTGGGCCTCCATCCCAGGACCCTGAGATCATGACCTAAACCCACTGAGCCACCCAGGCGCCCTGAAGTCCCTACTTTGTCTCACCCTCTATCCTGTCCTCTCCAGAAGTGTGTATCTTTTCCAGAACTTTTTCTAATACATTTACTCTCAGAGAGATGCTCAAATTTAGTTTCAAATAATACTTTCTATTTTTTAATACACAAATATTGTCAAACTGTACATATTATTCTGCAATTTACTTTTGTAAATTGTAAATCCTGTCAGTGCTTTCTTCTTCCATGTTTCATGATATTGTACAATATGGCTACACTGGTATATTAGCTATCCCCCATTCATGAATATTTTGGTTGTTTTCTCAATCATAAGGCATGTTATGATGCTTCTTAGAGAATATAGTAAGTGGTAGAATATCAGCTGAAATATTCTGATTTCTCATTGAGTTCCTAACCTACTTTCAAAGTCTTAGATCATTTTCATTATTTTTTCTATTATTAAACAGTAAAACGGTATTGAGATGCGGAGTTATCCTCTGAGACTTGCGTAGGTTAACCAGCAGACCTGGGCTGTTGTTTTCTTTATTGGACAGGGTGATTCCTGGAAACCTCATGCAAGCAAGCTGCTGCTGTTTGTTTTTCACTCTGTGCCATTTGGCCTGGAACATTTCTGGAGTCGCTCAGTTCCTACACATCTAAAGGAATGACTGTTTCTGGGTACAGGTTGTTTGGTGGTTTTTGAACCTGGACACGGGCCTCTGTTTTTGAAGACTCAGTTCTGTGTACCTTGTTCCTCCACACAAGGGAGCCTTATGTAAGAGTCCATTCATTACAGCTCTCGAATGGGCCAGAATTGAAGTCAGTGAGAGAAACATTCATCTTACTCCTTTTGCATGGTTTAAATTCTGCCCTCCCATATCTCATCAGTACAGATCACCCTAAAATACCCCTCGCTCTGTTCCCTGGTGTGTTTCTCCTTTACTCCCCCTTTCTTTATCTAATGCCATGTACACGTTTATTACATTCCTACCACTCTAGGCGAAGCATAGAGTAGCCTATAGACCTGGCCTTATGAGAAAGATGATGGGAAGGAAATATTGTACACTATCTGATTAAATCAGAATAAAGTTCAGCTAAACAAAACCTTATAATTACTTCTACTTTGGAATCCTGTTGTTCTGGGCTCAAATTCCAGTTTTATTTGTCTATATTATAATAAGCAAATATTTGCCATCAAGCCTAAGACCTTGAGCCAGACACTTAAACTGTTTGAGTCTTCAGTTTTCTCATCTCTAAAATGGGTATAATCATATGTATCTCACATAAAGTGATCTGGGTATATGAGCAGGTAGTGAGCACTTGACCAGGGGTAACTATTACCTTTATGACAAGAATTTGATAGGAAACACCACCAGGTGACATACTTGTCTCTGATTAGTTTAGGACAATCTCCCCTGTCATTTTTCTAAGGCCCAACAAGAACCCGAATTCTCCCAAAGAATGCTTTGGTTGGACTACTCAGACTTCCAGAATGAATGCAGGGAAATTAATCAAACGTCTTAATAAGATCATTAATAATACTCCTGGAAAGAAAGGCCTGACTTAAGGTTCCCAACGACATCTTTCCTGATTTATGAAACCGGGGTACGACATTCTCATGACAGCCAGATCTGGTCATGGCCCTCTGCTTCTTCAAGCCCTTCGGGTAAACCTGTTAGCCAGGTCAGAGGGCTCTCAGCTCCTCTGCACTTGTTTCCTTCTTCAGCTGCTTGCATTGTGTATTCCACCTTCTGTTCAGATTCACTTTGTTTCTTGAACCCAGCATGTTCTCATCCCCAGGCCACTGCTCTTTCTGTCTGGTACACACTTTCTTCACCATACTGCCTCACTTTTTCCCATTCTCTCTGTGTCACTTTAGATGTCATTTTCTCTGGGTAACATTCTTCGACTTACAAGGCTGGATGCCGTGTAGTTCTGCGGGTCCCCGTCACTTTCAGTACACATTATGCCCCGTGCTCCTCCCGTCACTGCCGCGGTCGGTTCACTTGTCTGTATCCTTGCCTTCACAATAAGCTCTTTGGGTGCAGGAACTGAGTACCGCCTCTTATCACGAACTGCCACACAGAAGACATCCAACCCATTCTTGAATATATGAATGAAGAGTTTAAAGAACAAAAATTCAGTGAGTACATTTGAAGATCTAATTGGCTTTATTAAGCAATTCATGAATCTTGTGGCAGCCCAACTAGCGAGCAGTTTGGAGTTGTACAAAATGGAAGGTTTTCATGGGAAAGAGGGTGGAACGAGGAGTTGTTAGAAAAGGATTGTTTCAGGCTCAGTGCTCAGTCACTTCCCTTTAGGGGAAGAGCGCGGGGTCTTATCGTGCAAATTACCTCATCTTCCTTTGAGGGAGAGGGAGAGCCCAGTGATAGATTATCTCACTGATGCTTATCAGAAATTCCAGCCTGACTGGTGAAGTCTAAGTGATGCCATTTTGGGCCTGTGGCTTTCTTCTTAGCAATAGATTTGAGCGGGGAAAGGATGTATACTTTTAGTATAGTAATCTGACCAGTTTGTCCAAGTAGAAAATTTATAGTGAGGAGTTGTGGGAAGTAAGATCAGGAAAAAGTTCATTCCAGATTTTAGAAGCTTTTAAGAATTAAATTAAGAGGGGTTCCTGGGTGGCTCAGTTGGTTAAGCAACTGTCTTTGGCTCAGGTCATGATCCTGGAGACCCAGGATCGAGTCCCACATCGGGCTCCCTGCTTGGCGGGAAGCCTGCTTCTCCCTCTCTCATTCCCCTTGCTTGTGTTCCCTCTCTGGCTGTGTTTCTCTCTGTCAAATAAATAAAATCTTTTTTTTTTTTAAAGAATTAAATTAAGGGGCGCCTGGGTGGCTCAGTTGGTTGACCGACTGCCTTCAGCTCAGGTCATGATCCCGGAGATCCAGGATCGAGCCCCACATCGGGCTCCCTGCTCGGCGGGAAGCCTGCTTCTCCCTCTCTCACTCCCCCTGCTTATGTTCCCTCTCTCACTGTGTTTCGCTCGGTCAAATGAATAAATAAAATCTTTAAAAAAAAAAAAAGAATTAAATTAAGAGTTTGATCTTTATCCTGTGAGCACTGAAGAGTTATTAAATAATTTACCCCCATGAAATGACATGATTATAAGTTTTTTTAGGAATATTAATTTGGTAGTAGAGTGCTTTATAGAGAAAATGATTAAGAGATTGCAGACGAGGGATTAGACTTGGAACTTCAACGTCTCATACATAAGGAAACAAACAGAAACAGTTAATAATCGTGACCTTTGAGAAGCCTTTTAAGAACCAAGTCTTACTTCTTATTTCTATCCATTTCTTAGTCTTGTATGCATTTCTATCCATTGCAACTAATATAATGGCTTACATTTTACTGATGGTCAGTAACAGTGTCTAAGTGAATGAATGACGTATATAAAAAAAGGACAGGCACACAGGTTCTGGCAAGGAAGATTTGCTAAGACTTGACTGGTTACAGAGGAAAGGTATCAAGTAGTTAATAGTTGCAATAGTTACTATTGCTAGAAATCAGAGAAATGGAACAGCACCTAATTTATGGAAAAGGTGAGCCCAGAAGTCCACACTTTTTATTAATTTTTTTCCTAGAAGGCAAGGACAAAAAGCAATTCATTCTCATAATATCCTAAGCCTGAGAAGCAGTTCATAATATCCCCACTGTATTTCTCACCTCTTTAGTGGCAGGTAGGAAGTTGCCAGAAAGTTGAGTGAGTCACCCACAGTTATAAAGACAGGTGTGCCCTTGGGTGGGGGGGCTAACACCCTCCTGACATGGTTATCCATGGCTGAGAACATGACGTCCCCGTACTTGCACTCAAAAGCAAATCCTGACTTGAATAAGAGCTTCATGACACTCTGCTTATATTACCTCCTCTTCAGCTTTTCATCTAGGTTGAAGGAAATGAAATTTGAATTGCCCTTAGTGTACGTAGACACAATAGTAGGGAGGAAAGAAAAAGCATGCTGCCCTTAGCAGAATCCTCTGGGTGGTTGTTTTCAGGGAATGCACTCTTGGGTTAAACAGCGAAATGTTGCAAAAATGGTTAAATTACAACTAAATGGAAGGGTGCAAGTGAAGCCTGGTGGTATGTCGTCCAAGCTGGGGTTAAGTAAATGGTAATCACCCTCCATGCAGGTTTAACCAATGACATTCTCCCCAAGACATAAAGATGTTGACTCTCATACATGGTTGACCAAGGGGTCTGGCCGCTGTGAACCATATGTTGCCCACCAAGATAGCCTCCAGAACTCCATTCCCTCACAGATGCCCCTGCAAGGGCACCCTCATGTCCATGACATTAGCTGTGTCCTACATGGGGTAGGCCACGGTTATTCATTCACACACAAGTATTGATAGAGTGCCTACTGGTATGATGCTGTGCGAAGTCTACTAGAGGTGGGAAAGAACCATAAATACCAATGCAAGTAAAGCATTCCCTGAGCCTAAAAGGAATTTACAATCTACTCAGGCAAAGTGCATCCCTTGAGAAGAAAAACAGCACAAAATTTTAATACAGCATTATAAGAGGTGTAGGGATGCCAAGATACTATGCCCGTGCTCAATAATATGTCCAAAAATCAAGAGGTGACCTGAGTTTGTAGGACAGAGGTAGAGCTTACTTTTGTTGGAGGGAAGATCTTCTGGAGGAAAGTTGAGCTGGATTCTTCTGCTGTTCTTATTCAAACCTGGCCTGAGGCTAAACTAAAACATGCCAGATGAGTCCAGGAGAGACAAAATCATTAAACAACAGAGTGCTTGGCTTGCACAATCCAACATCCGTGCTTGAAGCCTTTTCCTCTCCGTGGCCAGTTCTGATATTGCATAGTCTCAGCTCAATATTGCAATGTTTACTGTGCTGAGACTTTAAAGTCGATGAACTTACTGTTTTAGGACCATACAAGCTTTCAGCTCTCAGTTAGGAATGATTAGTCAAATCTCAGGATAATTAATAAAACAGGAAATGGAAGCCATCTTACCATAGAATTTGGGATTGTTGAGGTACATCAGGGAGGATCCCAGAGACCAACAGATGCTAGACCTGATGGGTGACCCTAGCCTAAGACTCTGAAATCAGGCCAGAGGTCAAAGGCTGCCTCTGTGCAGAACGTTGGTAGGGAGGAAGCACTCTGAGATGGGATACAAGGAGTGTTCTCTGCTCAGTCCCTCCTTCTATAAGGGGGAAAAGATAGTTTGAGGTATAGAACCATGTAAAGTTGCTCATCTTCTATTCTAATCCAGAAACCCTGAGAAATTAAAAATCCAATGCCAGCTTTCTAACGTTATGGTTATTATAGAACCTGGGAGGTCAACCAAGGCCTTTCTGCGTAAAGCCTAGGGCAGCTGTTTTAGCAGGGCTAAAGGGCTCCCGTCTAGATAATGAAGTGTCTGACATGGGCAGAGTGAAGGAAGTGATTTCAGGTTAAGAGAAAATCCTCAGAGACCAGCACCACTTGGCCTCTTGTTCACCTACGAACTCCTTTCCCTCAAGCTTCATATCCTCTTGAATCTTCCCTGTGTCCCCTTCGAGCCACCACAGTTCCCTGCCCCACCCTCCATAATTGCATATCGCATGGTGATGCAGTGAGTCATTCAACCCCATGAATCCCTCTTTAGACAGTGAATTCATGGAGGGAAGAGACATCTTAATCACTTTCTCTTCTCAATGACTACTGCATGTCTAATATGGCGTAAGGATTCGATATAGCCAGAACCAGTCCTTGGGAATAATAGTTGATAAAGTTGTGGCCCAGGAGCATTTTTCTCAAACTGGAGTCCTGGAGCTCCAGATAGGTGTTTTGGGGGCCCTATAAGAATGTGGGGGAGAGTGTCCCTTCTCCTACTGCAGTGGTCTTTGATCCAAGTGGTTCTGCTTTTGGCTCTTCCAAATAATAGGCGTTTGTTTGTTTGACAATAGTTTGAGAACTGCCAGAGAATCCTAGAGGTCGAAAAAGGAAGAGGCTTTGGGACTATATAATACAGTATCACCGAGATATCTTTATAGGATAAAGGGGAGTTGGGCTACTCAGTAGTGTCATGGAGCAGGGTCGTAGCCATAAGACTGACTGCAGGCCTGTAGAGAGAAGACCTGTAGAAGGAGAAAGGTGGTCAAAGAGATCTTCTGAATCACTCCTCAAGGGCCTCCCTTTGGTCATTGGCTGTGGACCAACTTCCTTAATACAGCAGACAAGGTTCTACTTCCTTCTCTTGCTCTTCCCACCGTCTCTCCAGCTACTCTTCCCTCAAATACAACATGATCTTTCTCGCCTCAAGATCTTTGCACAGGCTGTTCCCTCTGCCTGGAAAACTTCTTTCCTCCTCTTCTTTTCTGGGCCAGTCCTTCTTTGAGTTTCCACTGAAATGTCCCTTTCTGACATCCTACCCCCCTCAACCTAGACCAGGGTGGATCCTTTATTCCCTGTATTTCTAATTTAGTGGGCTTATCACAATTGCAGTAATCTGTTCAAGGACAGCTCCTTTCCCCCCAGATGGGTTGTAAATTCTGAGAGAAGGAAGTTTGCCACTATATTCTCTGCACCTGGCACAGTGTTGAGCACCTAGGAGGTGCTCAACAAATTCTTTAAAAAATGTGATTGGCAACCTCTAAAATTGTCCTAATTATCCCTACCTGCTAGTATGCACAGCCTGTGTCATCTCTTTACCTGGAGTAGCTTGCTTCAAACCCATAGAATACAGCACCATTGAGGGTATGTGATTTCCATTATTAGGTTGCAAAAGAGGGTAACTTCCATTTTCCTGATTATGTTCTCACTTTACATGCTTTGATGAGGCAAGCTCATGTGTTAAAAAAGCTCAAGGAATCAAATCCTGCCAACAACCACATGAGTTTGGGAGGGGATGCTTCCCCTGGTTGGTCTTCGGATGAGGTCCCTGTGCTGGCTAACATCTTCATTATAGCCTCGTGAGAGACCCCAAAGAACAGGACCAGCTAAACATGCCTCGACTCCTGACCCTCAGAAACTAAGAGATAATAAATGTGTGTAGTGTTAAGCCACTAAGTCTTGGGGGGTAATTTCTTACATAGCAATAGATAACTAAGAAGACAAATAAGTGAATAAATCAGTAAGTTAATGGATGAAATTGAAGACCTCACTAAAGGAAAGGGAAGTTAAGACAAGACTGGGGTGGGGAGCAAATGGACCGATGTGATAAGACAGAGGCACTTGGCATTGCTTCCTGTTTGATTATGTTTCTCTCAACCATAGAGTATGAAGGTGAGATTTTGGGGAAACCTGGTCCCAAGTTTTCAGAATCAGAAACTCACCAGGTGAGTGGACATTTTGTATGCCCAGGCACTATCCCATATCATTCATGAAAATTTGTGTTTGTAGATGAAGAGCAAAGGTCCATCCTTAGTGATACCAGTTTGGATGCAATTTATATCAAAACATACTCTGGCTTGGGAGACCTTTATTTTAAGTGGCTGTATTTCAAATCTTGATCCAAGTGCCCCTCTCTCAGCATCTTGGTCTCATTTGTATTTGACATTGAAAATGTAAACAGCATTAATAAATTGCAATAGGTCAGTGGGTTTTGGTTGTGTCTACAGTGCAAATGTAAATAATATAAAATCCTTGATAGAGCTGTAAATACTAGCTTTATCGATAGCTCTCATAATTTATAATTTTCTATTGCATTTCAGAATGCTGATTCTCACCTTTTTCCTAGATCCATTTCCTCACTTCAGAGTGATAAAAGACTATAAAAAATAATGGTGTACTTTGGAGTGCATTATGTTCCAATGTCCAGTTTTAATAGAGGCCTACAAAGAAGTTCCTTTTCTACCTTCTTAAACCTCATATTTTTCCTGCCCAGTTATACATGGGAAATATAATTGTTTAGGAAATTTCCCTTGGGTTAAGCTTGTTTCAATAGGAACTACTAATTACTTTATCACTGAGGCATTGTAACCCGCCCTCACATTTAAGGTTTATTTGCTGTCAGATAAAAGGCATTTGTTCTTCTTATTATTTGTAATCATTTTCTTAATCTTCTCCTAGAAGCCAAATCCCGTTATAATTGCTCATTATAAAACACTCATGTTTGCTTTCTGGAAATGCACAAATGCATCTAGTGGCATGATGTACCTTTGTATGTATCCAAAAAGAAAGAGAGAAATTTGAAGCAATATGAATGGTAAAATCTGGAACTTAAAGATGAATTATGGAGTGCTTATTTGAGTTACAAACTTCTTAAAATCACGATTGGGGCCCCTGGGTGGCTCAGTCAGTTAAGCCTCCAACTTTTTTTTTTTTTTTTAAGATTTCATTTATTTGACAGACAGAAACACAGCTAGAGAGGGAACACAAGCAGGGGGAATGGGAGAGGGAGAAGCAGGCTTCCCACTGAGCAGGGAGCCTGATGCGGGGCTTGATCCTAGGATTCTGGGATCATGACCTGAGCTGAAGGCAGATGCTTAATGACTGAGCCACCCAGGCGCCCCAAGTGTCTGACTCTTGATTTTGGCATGGGTTGTGATCTATGGATTGTGAGATCGAGCCCCGCATCAACCTCTGTGCTCAGCGGGGAGTTCTGCTTGAGATTCTCTCTTATCCTCTCCCACTGCCCCTCCCCCTGCTCTCTCTCTCTCTCAAAAATAAATAAATCTTTAAAAAATAAAATAAAATCATTATTTGCAGAGGGATGCATTGTGCTATTCCTTAAAATGTCCAGTTTGTGGGGTGCCTGGGTGGCTCAGTTGGTTGAGCGACTGCCTTCGACTCAAGTCATGATCCCGGAGACCCGGGCTCGAGTCCCACATCAGGCTCCCTGCTCGGCGGGGAGCCTGCTTCTCCCTCTCTCACTCCCTCTGCTTGTGTTCCCTCTCTGGCTGTGTTTTTCTCTGTCAAATAAATAAAATCTTTAAAAAAATTGAAATTCCAGTATAATTAACATATAGTATTATATTAGTTTCAAGTGTACAATATAGTGACTCAACAATTCTATATTACTCAGTGCTTACCACGGTAAGTGTACTCTCTATCCCCTTCGCCTATTTCACCCATCCCTCCACTCACCTCCACTCTGGCAACCATCGGCCTATTCTCTACAGTTAAGAATCTGTTTTTGGGGGCACCTGGGTGGCTCGGCTGGTTAAGCCCCTGCCTTCGGCTCAGGTCGTGATCCTGGAGTCCCGGGATCAATTCCCACATGGGGCTCCCAGCTCCACAGGGAGTCTGCTTCTCCCTCTGACCTTCTCCCTTCTCATGCTCTCTCTCACTCATTCTCTCTCTTAAATGAATAAATAAAATCTTTTTTAAAAAATCTGTTTTTTGATTTATCTCTTTTTTCCTTTGTTCGTTTGTTTTGTTTCTTAAATTCCACGTATGAGTGAAATCATATGGTAGTTGTCTTTCTCTAACTGATCTCACTTAGCATGATATTCTCTAAATCCATCCCTGTGGATGCAAATGGCCAGATTTCATTCTGTTTTGTGGCTGACTAATATTCTAAGACCAAGAGTCTTGAAGCTGTGGTCCCAGGGGCCGCTGCCAAGTGGTAATGGATCAGAAATTAAGATAAAGTAGCTGTGAAATTGTAATGGGAGTGTACTGGGGGGGGGAAGCACACACCTCATGCTCAAGTGGGCTGGGAAAACAGCTTGTGAATTTCTCACAAGCCCTCACCCAGAGTTACCTCAGTCTGCTACAACATTTCAAGTCTCACCAGTGTCCTTGCCCTCTCCTATACTTGTCCAAGATGGGATTGTGGAGGAGGGATGTATGAAATGAATTATCATGAGACAAGAATAGAGAGGTTTGCGATCCAAGAAGTGTCGCTGGGTGCTCTGATCCCCCCATTGCCCACTGCCTTCCCTCCTGACCTTTGCATACAGCTAAGTTGCTGTGGGTGTGCTTCAACAACTGGCCTCTGGGCTTGGGGTTTGGGGGTGATTCCTGGCTACCCTGGCTCTCCAGGCTCTTGTTAGTGTTAAACGCTCGAAGCTGTCTTCTGTCTAGCTCCAGGTCCAGGTGACTAGCCCATGCTGTCTGCTGTAGGGTCATTTTCCCCTTGTCACAGTGGGCCACTCTCAACTCAGCTGCTTTCTTCTCTCTCACCCCACGAAGGCTTCAGGAAGCCCACCATACGATATGGAGACCCAGGCAGTCACTGTGCCACCAAGTTTCCATAGGAGTGGCTATCTCCTGTGCTTGCTGTAGGACAGGTTGGAAGGCAAGCTCATCCCAGAGTCCAAGTCATAAGTTAAACAAGACAAACAGAATACCCCTGCCCTTGGCATTACTCCCTACAGCTCCCCAGACTTCCCCTAAAATAGGGGGATAGAGAACCTGTAATTGACCGCCTCCCTCAAGTGATTCTAGTTTCTCTTCCCAGTATTCATTCAGGTGAGAAGAAAAACTTTTATTTCACTTTTTGGGATACCTGAGAGAGAGCCCCTTATGTCATATCCTCTTCCATGCCAACTCCAGTCTCAAGGTTGAGATGTAATGACTGATTAGATAGCAGATTCGAGAAAGAGCCACTTACCCATAAAGGAACTAATTCAGGAGGCATTTTGAAATATTACACTCTTCTCTAAGTCAACAAGAAATATATCATCTGATTCGGAATGAAAATTGTAACTTGATTCTTTATATATACTTGGAAATTCACTGGATGCCGTGTATGTGTCAGCCTTTAAAAATAATGAGCTTTCTGCCACTCATTGTGTGATTCTATTTATATGACATTCAGGAAAAGGCAAAACTATAGGGACAGCATCAGCATTGCCTAGCATGAGGGCTGGGGATAGGGGTTGATGAAAAGGGGGCACAAAGGAATTTGGGGGGTGATGTATCTCGATTGTGGTAGTGGTTACTTATTGCATATGTTTGTTAAGATTTGTGAAATGTACGCCAAAAGGGGTGGGTTCTATTGCACATAAATTACGCCTAAATCAATGTGACTTTTACCAAAAAATGATGAGCTTTCCTGTTGCCCAGATTAGAGCTGACACATGCTGAGAACTTAGTGAAGAATGCTCTGTTCTACCACGTTGATTGGATTAGCTCCTTCAGTCTTCATAGCAACTCTATTCAGAAGGTACTGTTTTATGCTGATCGTTTCCATCTTGCTGATAAGGGAAGTGAGACCTCGAAAAGTTACGTAACTTGCACAAGACCACACAGTGAGTACAGCTGGAATTCCAACCCTAGATCTGTTTGGTGCCAAAGACTGGGTTTCCCCACTGTGTTCTATGGCCTCTCAGAATAAATAAGCGTGGGCTGATAAATATTTAAGAGGTAAACTGGTCACATCTCTGTTTGCCCGTACCTTACCCTTCCAAGAGCCTTTTTCAGTTCATCATGTTTACTCTCAGATCAGAAAGGCAATGGTGTACCCCGGCCGAAACACACACATCCCAGGAGCAGATCTCCCACAGTGCACCCGTCTGACATCCTCAGTTAGACTGAGAGACCCATTCCTGTCAGTAGCTTTCAGTGAACTAAGAATGAGTCAGATCGGGGCGACTGTTTCTTTAGGGGGATTCTCCAGAAAGTTCTAGGGGTTGTGTGGCCCTCCTGACCAAGCCCCCGACCTGTGCTCTCCACTGGGGACCTTGCAGTTCAACCGACTCCCCTGGCAGCCAGGTAAGACAGAGATGGCAGACTAGTCTCCTACTGACAGAGAGTTCCCTTCTCCAGGTCATAGTTTTGTGACCTAGGTCTGGGAACTCCAGCTCATGCTCCCTCAAAAGCGAATGAATGAAGCCCCGTGTGTGTTAGCCTCTGGTGCTGGCCCACCGCAGAAGTCATGGCATCCAAGAGTCTTCCCAGCTGCTTTTCTCTACAACAGGCTGCTTTTCATAAAACATTCCGCAGGTCAGTGTAGCATCGTGGTGAGACAGAGTGAACTGGTGGGGACTCACGGTTGGTTCTTATGCAGGAAAAGGGTGCTGAGCCCCACGTCTGGTCTTCTGGTTCTCCCCACGTGGTATGTATGCTGCAGAGCCCACTTCCCCTCAGCAAGGCAGCCAGAGAGGGCACTTTATTACGACAGAGGCTCCGGGCTTGTGCCAAACCCACTGCAGTAGAAACTTAACTGGTCATGTAGCAGTTTGCTCCAGAAGGCCCTTGAACCAGAAGTCGACAATGCAAACACACTGAAAGGGCAATGACCCACCCCAGCCAATGTGCCTTGTGTTGGCATCTTATCTGCTTTACTTAGGGAGCACTTTGGTTCTCCAAGTGGGTGAACCACTGATGCCCACAGACCTGGAGGAAGGGGCTTTGGAATCAAGACAAGACCACCTAGACCACAGCTTAACCCATTAGTCATCAACCTTTATTGGGCCCCTGGGCCAAAATGCAGGGCTGGTCTACCATCTCACCACAGCACTTGCCCCCTATTCTCGCTATTAATGGGACCTGTTGGTACATTTGGTTAGTTTATAATGAAGACAGGGAAGGCTGGGACAGGTTGAGTACGTCTTGTTGGGATGGTGAGGAGGGGAGAAATATAGGAGTCTGGGCAGGGTACAGAGAGAGAGCCTTTCCAGGCTGATAGAGAGCCTCAGAGAGATGCTCTTGACGCCAGGGACATCTTGACACCAAAGACAGAGGATCAACAATAGGCAAGGAGATCCTTAAGGAACAAATTTTGTCTGTTCTTCGTTTGGCCTGGGATAGAACCTATTTGTGCTACTCGAAATTGTTATCAGTTGTTTGTGCCTCTGTATAAAGGAGTTTTCCTTTTTTTCTAGAGAAGCCATGAAGATACCGGACATCTGATGGGAAGGGTCATGGTCAAGGGAATAGAGGACGTAGAGGAGTAAAGACTGGAGACAAAAAGAGCAAAATGTTGCTCATATTTACCTTTGCAGCCCAAGCAGGAAGGATAAAGAATATTCAAAACCGAGCGGGACTGGCCCAAAGCAGCCAACAGATCAGCCAAGGCCGGTCTTCACTCCCAAACGGTGGGTGGAGAGACCGAGGAACGGGCCCTCCTGGAGTTTTAGCTCCTCAAACATTAGAAATCACGTGCTTGAAACCTATAAAGCCATCTTACATGTTTAAATAGAAAAGAGAATTGCATTTAGAATTGCCCCTTTTCCCATTTCTTAGAAATCTGTTTTGTTATTTCAGTCCTCTTAAATCTTGTGGCTTCCATCCTCTTTTATTTCATTTAACAGATAACTTTTGGGTGACTGCCTGTGCAGACCTCTGGGCAAAGCTTATTGCTACCCGTGTGAAAAGAGGACCGTTTCCTAAAATTGCTCTGTGCTCAGACCATCATGGAAGAAACAGTAGCGTATTCGAAAACTGAGCACCCACTGTCTACGAAGCACCGTGCTGATAAGGGAAGACTGTGTTTATCCAGAGTCGTGGCTGCCCTAGCATTCTGAAGACTGGGAATCCCTGCTTTAAAGGGAATGCCATGTGATGGGAAAGGGAGTTACAAAGTTTCCATTTCTGTCATTACTTCCACCCCCTGTACCCTCTCCCTCCCCACCCGCCCAACTTGTTTTTTTTCCTAATCTATAAAATGCAGGCGATCACAGTTCATTGATTTAGGTAGTCTGTTCATTGATTTGTAAACACAGATCAAGATGCCAGACCATCATTTGTGCAAACTGGCCTTGCTCAAAGCCATGGAAACTAAAATAAATCAGACCTTGGGCCAGCAAGTGTTCAGCAGGACCTCAGGAGGCAGAGACCGGGTGCTCCTTAGAAGCCTCTCTGTGCTCCTTCCCATGCTGATGCCTTGCCCTGCCCACTTGGTCTAAGCACCAGAAAGTTCTCGTCCTCCCCCACCTGAAGGTTTAATTATCTGCAGAACACAGCAGTATGTACACTATCAGATTCCATTCTGGTTCCTAGCACCTGGGAAAGGGCCTAGAAATTGACAGCACGGGATGTTTCAAGTTTGACCTTTAAAAAAAAAAGCAATACAAGGTTGGTTTGTAGAAAATTTGGGCAATCAGAAAAACACAAAGAACAACTAAAAATTATCTTCAATTATACTTTCTAGTATTTTTTAAACATTTAAGTCAAAGCCACCCTTAAGAATATATTTCAGAGTAAAAACAGTGGTTGAGATACTGTTGTTTCTGCTTGTTCTATAAGATTGCCTAAGATTCCATGGAACTTTCTTCAGCCTTTTCCCGACCCTCTGACCTGATCAAGAATAAGCCCATTCTTGGCTGGAGAAGGAGCAGATTAAACTCTAAATACGCTATGGCAGTCCCTTCCCAATTATCTGGGATTATGTAAGACACTTCCAGGCAATGCAGTTTCCCTGTTTTGTTTTGTTTTCAGTGATGGGAGGTGTGTATGGAGGGGAATGCCAAGGAACACACGGGAGTTATTTGTTGGTCCAGAGTCGTCCTAGGGCAAGCAGCTGGGGCACGCGGGGAGCACAGACTCTCAGGCCTCACCCCAGACCTCCTGATTGAGAACCTGCATTTTCACGGGATCTCCAGGTACTTCCAGGCTGTGCACATCAGGTCTGAGAAGCACAGGCCCGTGGGCCCCCTTTCTGGCCTTCCTCAGCTGGAACTGATTGTCAGCATTTGTCCATAACGTTCACACCTCTTTGAAGTTGGAACCGCCATAAAAATCCCACCTCTGTGGGAGTAAACACCTTTTCCTCAGGCCACAGCTCACATTCTTTTGGGAAAACTCTAAATATGTTACTTTCTAAAGGCCCTAAGAGTTGTGGGGTGCTCCAAAGGGAAGGTCAAGGGGAGAGGCCATCCCTTTACTTTGCCTTCCTCCCCACAGAGTCCATTCAGGGGTCACAGCTGTTGTGTTTGGGGCTCCTGAAGTCATAGTAAGTCATTCACCTCAGTCGGGGACAAGAGAGAGATTCAAAACAGAGCTCTTAAAATTCTGCTGGAGGAAAAATCCACAGTGATTTTTTTCCTTCCCCTTTTGGACTCTTATGATGCATTTAACCTTTGCTTGTCCACCAGGGGGCCCCAGGAGGCCCAGGCAGGGCGCTGGGATCCTGAGGACCCTTTTCAGGCTAGCTGGGATCAAGGACTCTGAGTATAGCGCCCTAGAGGGAGAGAAAGAGATGACAGAAGCCAAAACAGTATCTGTCTGGGCTGCCAGCCACAACCATGTGTGGGTCTTGGGATGGATGCGGGACCATCTGAGGCCTGGCTGCCCAAGCTCCTGGGGACTGAGCCACAAACTCGTCCATGGGAGGATCTGAGACACTTACTGGGGTGCGGTTCCTGAAGCAGCAGGGGGAAGGGGGAAGGATGGTTAAGAGTGACTTCTTCTTGACCCTTGGGGAACTTACCCACTCACCCCGGCAACCCCTGCTTGTGTATAAAGCCAGCAACCATGCTGATTTTCTTTCCAGAGGTTATGGAGCACAGGAGGTCAAAAACTCGGGTCCTGGCATCGTAGAGACTGGCATCCAGATCCTGGCTCTTCATCACTAGGTGGGCGACCCACTTGGCTTCCCAAAATTTTAGGCCTCAATGTGCACCTTTCTAAAATGGGGACAATACAGGCCTCCTAGGTCATTATGAAGATCCAATGAGAATATAAAGCTCTTAGCACAGTGCCTGGCACTTAGTCAGTGCTCAGTAGAAAGTAGCTGTCATTGTTATTTTTATCTAAGAATGGACAGCAGGTAGGCCAGATAACCTCACAAGTAAGTGCTATATCCCAGGAGGCCCAAGAGTTTCAGTTCTGGGTTAGCTTTGAATTAGCCTCGTGTGCCCCACGTTCTTCATTTGTAAGAATCTGGCTCTTTGTTCTTGTAGCTAACATGGACCGGTGCTAACTTGCTTATGCTAATTCGCTTGATTCTCACCACATCCCTTTTGGACAGATAGAAAACTGGGGTGCAGAGGCACTATGCCCAGGGCCGAGCAGCTACCAGAGACAGAGCTGAAGTTCCAGCCCAAGCACTCTGGCCCCAAAGCCTGCATCTCTGCCTTTCTTACTGTGAAAAACCCAACGGTTTAATGATTATGAAAGCGCTTTGGGAATGGGAAGCTCTATGCAAGCATAGGGTGATCACTATGTATCCAAGTCTCTTGATGTTGGTCTTCAGCTGGGATCCTTAACCTTTCCTGGCAGGACATGGAATTGGGATCTACGTTAGGTTTTCCTAAAGTCTTTTAATCACTGGCTGTTAGGAGTTGAATAGTGTCCCTGCCCCGCCCCCCCCCAAGTATATGTTGAAGTCTTAGTCCCTAGCACCTCAGAAAGTGATCTTATTTGGAAATAGGGTCATCGAGTTAAAATGAGGTCCTTCAGGACTGGTGTGACGCGGACACAGACAAGCACAGAAGGAAGATTGTATGGCGGAAGTCACAGGAATGACACACGAATGTGGAGAATTAGAGTGATCGTTTCTAAGCTAAGGAATGCTGGAGGCTACTGGAAGCTCGGAGAGAGACATGGAAAAGTTCCTTCAGTGCCTTCGGAGACTGAGAGAAAGAGAGCACCGCTCTGCCAATGCCTTGATTTTGGACTTCTAGCCTTCATCACTGTGAGGTAAAAATTTTCTGTTGTTCTAAGCCATCCGGTCAGTGGTACATGGTATGGCGGCCCCAGGAAACCAATACAGATCAAGGAAGGTGGAGATGAAGGAGATGTGTGGGATAGTCGAGGCTGATGATGGGTAAAAGTGTACAGAGAGGGACCACATACCCCTAGGTGTGCATGTGTGTGTCTGTGTATGCGCCAACATGTGTGTGCATGTTTCGACTGTGTAAAAATCGATCTGTGAGCTCACCAAGCTTGAAGATCATTCTTCTATAAGAAGATCAGGAGAGGCAAAATGAACATGAACTTCTATTCCATCTCCACTGGAACAGGTAAGAAAGAAGGGTCTTCTCTCTGAGATCATGCAGTTGATTCCAACCCATTTGTTCTGTAGCAGAGAAAGTGAGGTGCAGAGGAGCTAAGCTTCCTACACCCTTCCAGCAGTGAATAACAGAGTACCACTGGAAATCGAGCCTTCCGACTCTTCCCCCCAAGGGCAGAGGGACGGGTGCCATTCTGTCATAGGAGCTCTCAGAGGCTTCCCTGTGGTTGGCACACAGGAATTTATTCTTCCCGTCACCATTTCTTTCAAAGATTACATTTTGGTTCTTTTTGAAGGAAACTTGATTGAAATAGAACATACGTACGGAAATGTGTCCATCAGTGGACAGCTCAGTGTGTCTGTGTCCATGTAAGCTGCCCCCAGACAAGGAATTTGTACATCTCCAGCACCCCTGAAGGCTTGCCCCTCCCAGTTGCTAACCCCAACAAAGGAACCACTATCCTGACTCCCAACATTGCAGATTGCTGTTGCCTGTTTCTGCGCTTGGTATAAATGGGATTTCACAGTACTCTTTTGTGTCTGCCTTCTTTCACTCCGCATTATGTTTGTGAGATTTTCTGCGTTTTGCATATGGAGTAGCTCCTTCTCACAGTGATAGATTATTCCATGGTTCTGGTCTTTTGAACAAAATTGGGGGGGTTATACGGAGAGAGAAGCGTCATGAAATAATTCAAACTGGTCCTTAAAAAAGTTAAAGCAGACAGATTGCGGAAACAACAACGACAAAAGTTGGTTAATCTTTATCAATTGGATCCAATTTATTGGCCATCTATTAAAAGCCACTTAAACAGATTACTCCCCAACCTCCTTTTCCTCTCCTGTTTCCCTGGATTCCCATGGCCTGGCTGCATCACACTGGGCTGCCCCAGCCCGGTTGGATGGAACGGGGGCTGGAGCTTACCAAGCTGTGTTCTACCTGGGTGAAACCATCTCGACCAGAGACTAACTCGGAGCTTGGTCTGTCCCTCACTGGACCATGCTGTCCCTTCAGCAGCCTCACAGGTTGGGGAGCGGTCACATCTGAAATTTTGGAGCTCTTCCCCTTGTCTGAATCAGCCTTCCAGATAAAGCTCCGGCAGCCAGGCTAGCCAGAGCAGAATGGAGTCTGCAGGAGAGGGTTGGTCCTCGGCCCAGTCCCTCCCCTTGCAACCACTGCTTTCTCAGGCTCTGGCCTTCATTCCCTAGAGCTGTGTGGCCTGATGGGGCTGTCCCCTCTTCTCAGCTCTCCCTTGCCAGACCACAATCAGGCTGATTGCTTCATGCTGACCAACCCTTCTGGGGTCTCCCTTTTCCTGGTAATGACCTAATCCCAAAATGCAGTTTTAAGGGAGCTCCAATGCAAATCAGTGGGACCGCCTTCTTGAGCCCGAGTCCATATATGGTACAATCCCTGAGCCAGGAGGAGGAGGAGAGTGCTCAGTATAATGCCGCACAGCTGATTCACCGGCTGTCCTGCTCCCTCAAGTTTCCAATGATGTCAGCACTGCACCCTTGTCAGAAGTTCAAGACTGTGAGAGGAGGCTGCAATGTAGTTTTTCCTTCTTTCTAGACTCCCAGCTCCCTGGGACGCTGTCCTTTCTTGAATGTAACTGAGTGCTGATTTGATGTGGTGCCTTTTCTCCCCAAAAAGGAGAGGGTGTGGGTGTGGTCAGGCGAGGTGAAGGGAGGAGACAGAGCTCCGGAGACTCGCTCAAGCCCCGCCCACCTGGGCCCCTGGGAGCTGGGACCAGTCCTGTCGCCCCACCCTGATACTGGGCAGAGTTCAGTATTCACAGCCCTCAGTGGGAGTCTGGGCTTTTCTTTGGTCTCTCCGTCAGTTCCTTTTTATTTGTTCAGCTTTCGGTGAAGTCTGAGCAATGGACCTAAGAACTTCTCAAACACAGGAAAGAATATTGAAGACTGAGTTATCAGACTCTCTTCAAAACTCATTTATGGATACTCATGTTCTTTTTAATTAGCAGCCTCACCACCATTCCGGTACCTCTTAAAAGCTGGCTTAGTCTGTTAGGTGTCTGACTCTCAATTTCAGCTCAGGTCATGGTCTCGGGGGTCCTGCGATTGAGCCCCGTGTCAGACTCTGTACTCAGCAGGCAGTCTGCTGGAGATTCTCTCCCTCGCTCTCTCCCTCTCCCTCTGTCTTCCTCCCCATTCTCTCTCTCTCTTTTAAATAAATAAATGAATCTTAAAAAAAAAAAAAAAAAGTAAAATCCTTGTACTCCACCCCAGCAGTAGGTCCAGAACCAGCTCAAAGCATTTGCAAACCGATTTATTAAGCTTTCAGGAAATTTGCAAGCTGATCATGAGACACAATAATTATTAAAAGTTAAATTACATAAAATTAAAACAATAAATTAGATTTAAAACAAAGGTAATAACTAATCAAAAGTCATTCACTGCCTAATTATTTTACTACTTTTTACTATTTTCTGCCCTCGAGGTTATTCACAACTACTATATTATTCACAACTACTACATATGATATATGGTGGAAATATCATATGATGGTGTGTTTCTATATATCTCTCCTAACTCCTTGTTCAGTAATGTCACATTGGGAGCTTGAAATCAGCCATGATGGGAGAATTTGCTCCACGGGAGGGGCTCTTGGGTGGCTCAGTCAGTTGAGCATCTGCCTTCAGCTCAGGCCCTGATCTCAGGGTCCTGGGATCGAGACCTGTGTCAGGCTCCCTTTTGTTGCTTGGCACTTCTCTCTCTCTGTCTCTTTGTCTCTCTCTCTCTCTCTCTCTCTCTCTCTCTCTCATGCTATCTCTGTTGCTATCTCTCTCTCTCTCTCTCTCTCTTTCAAGTAAGTAAAATCTTTAAAGAAAGGAAACAGTGCAAATCAGGGCTTCCCCACCAGTCTGCCACCTGCAGACCCTCTCCCAGAGCAAGTTGTTAACCTTGGCCAGCGTGGGGTCCACTAAAAAATGACCGACCCCTGTACTCAAGATGCTTAGAATGTAGTGAGGGAGACAAATCCTTCAAGACTTCAGTTGGGCAGTGTTTCCTCGAAGATGACCAATGGAGGAACAAGTGAAAGGACGTGGGCTTTCAAGTCAATGAGACCCACAGGGGCACCCCAGCTCTGCCCCTTACTAGCCAGGTCACCTTAAATAAACTGCTGGATGTTTTGAATCATTTGCCAGATGGGAGTAATTACACCTTTTCCTAAGACTGTTGCAAGGATGTAATGGTAAAGATGTAAGGTTATAAAAAGGGCATTTCTGATTGACTTCACAGCAGGAGGAATGACACAAAAGCATAAACGTGAAAGGGCTTGTCAGGGACTGGTCAGCAGCCTGTGTATCTGGCCATTAAGCTACACCAGAAACACCAAGATGGGTAGAAGGTAGGTATGGTGTGACCCTGGACATGCAGATTAACAGGGAGGGAGAAGCTAAGCCTAGATGGTACAGAGCTGGGAGACAGACCCGCAATGCAAGCCATCGTGTTTAGAGGGAACCCCAATTCAGGCAGAATTCAGAGGATCATCTCTCCCAGGAGGTGCAACCTGGCAGGCAGCGTTATGCACTATGAGAGATCTATTCATCCAAGATTAATCCCCAGCCATTTCCACCAACATAGGAGCCTTGTCTAGCCCCTAAAGAGGAGTCAGCAGGAGTGAGCCAGGAGATGGAGGTGTTTCATCACTCCACATGGTCACCGGAAGGCAAGCTTTTCTTCTCATTCTGCTATTCTCACTGCTGTTCTCAGCGTGTTAGCTTTTGTTCTTGGTGTTGATGCCTAATGCTGGTAGGTAGGAGCAGGGCGGGACTCCTCCAAGCCTGCCTACTCAGGGAACAGTATCCCCCCAGGCCCAACAGACACCTTTTCATAGCTCCTGCGCCAGAGGTCATGGGCTGTGGCAGACAGAACTGTGAGCTCCAAAATGCTCGCGCTCCTGTCTCCAGGAGCCTGTGAATATGTGACCTTACATGGCCACGGGGACTTTGCAGATGTGATGAGGGTACAACCTTGACATGGGGAGGATCTCCTGGACTATCTGGGGTGCCCAGTCGATTCCCACAAGCCCAGCTGGGGACAGAGATGGCAGTGTGAGGAGGATTTGTCACTGGTCCCCAGGTGGAGGGGCTATGTATAAGAACTGGAAAGGGGTGTCTCGACCCTAACAGAGGTCCCTAACTGATGACCAGGGACCTCAGTCATATAGTAGGGAAGTAAATTCCACCAACCCTCGAAAGAGCAAGGAAACCAGCTCTCCCCTAGAGGCTCTAGGGAGGAATTCACCCCTGCAGACACTTTGATTTTTAGCCCAGGGAGACCTATATACCTGACTTCTGACCGACACGAATACAAGATAATCCCTTTGTGTGGTTCTGAGCTAAAGTTCTCATCATCTGTGGCAGTAAGAGTAAATTAACGCACATGTGCACTCATAAAAACAATACAAGCAAAGGAGACTGGGGTAACGAGGCCTGACTTCATCCACTTAAGGATTGTCCTCTGGGGTTTGGGTGATACACCCAGTTCTGGAGGGAAGGTAGTGGCGGGTCTGGAGCCAACAGCGAGAAGCACAGCAGCGAGGGTGGGGGTCGGGTCAGCGCCAGGGCCAACATGCCAGATGTTTTCGGCTGTCTCCTGTCAGATTGGTCTGGTCATTCAACATTTTCCATATCACCCATGGCTACAACTAGAGGGACCCGTGAGTCCCTGGGAGATAGATCACCTCCGTTATCCTGGACCCGTCCTGATCGGGAGGGAAAAGCCTCAGAGAACTGGTACCCAGGTGCCCCCCCTTCCCCCTCGCCCTGCTGAGCTTCTAGAGCTCGGATCTGGAAAGTGCTACTTACTTCATCAAACCTAAGAGGCCTTCAGTTGTACGATACATCATGATTTTGTGAACCACTGTGAAAGAAAAAGTACTGCCAGATAGACGTTGATTGCCATCAGTTTTAGGGTCCATTAAGTGAATGGATGTTAAAATGAGATTAAAAGGTTCATCTTCCAATTAACCAAAAATGGTGCTGCAAATCTTCCACCAGTGGTAGGGATGAACTCGTAACACGCTGTCCACTCAGTCCACTCAGTTGGCAGGGGAGGTCCGCATGAGTCTCTAGGGAAGACTACAGGCCAGGGTGGGAAGGTGAGAGTGTGCTGGTGCCAGCTCCTTGAAGCTAAGCTAGAGTGCTGGCTTCCTCCTGCAGGCAAAGGGCAGTCACCGAGGGGATGCTGGTTAGGGGCGCAGGACATCCGGGATCATAGGGCCCCTGGTATCTGCAACAGGCTTTATGACTCCATCCTCTATCAAAGCGTGAAGGATTCACACCCTCTTGCCCAAGAGAGTTGGACTGGAACAGCTTCCCAGTGCTGGACAGTGCGTCTGCCCTATTCCAGATGGGGACACACTCAAAGAACAGCTACTTCATCCCTTTACCTGGGGCTGGCCTTGAGTCCCCAAAATTTGGGGATCTCTCTGAGTATCTTTATAATGAGGAAAAGGAATCAGTGTCACTGTGTGGAAGTGCCCCAGGGAATCATCTCCTTCCCATAATGTTTCCAATCAGGAGAGGACATTTGGAAAAGGAATGTGGCTGGCCTGAAGTGACCCAGCTAAGCAGTGGCAGGAGGAGGCTGAAGTCCAAGTCCCCTGCTACCCCCAGTGCCTGTTAGGAGAGGTAGTCTGAGGGGTGCAGGCGTGCCATCCCCCAGGCACATCCCGGGTGTGCCTCTCGCTAGCCTCACGTCCCATCTCGTTCCTCCTCTGTAAGGCAGGGCTAGGAGTAGTACCAGCTACCACGGGAGGAGAGAGGTGTAGACCATTGCCTGCCAGCTAGCAATTGCCCCACGAAGAGGGACTGTTAACTGCCATTCTTTCATGCACTCTCAGGCTGCCCCCATCACCTCCCCCCTGCTATCAAGCTGGAGGTCTGAACTTTGAGACTTAGGGATAGAGGCATCTGTGGAATTTGCTCCCCTTGCTAATCTGGTAAAGTCAACAAATCATTTCTGTTCAACCCGAGAGGAGCCTCTGGAGATGTGAGGACATGGCACCGAACAATTTCATGTGGGAGTGCAGAGTTCTTGCTGGATGGAGGGAGAGTTGGCAGCCTGAATGGGGGAAGGAGGAGGAGGCTTTGCAAAGGCTGGGGAAGCCCAGGGAGCATGGAGGGGAAAGGGAAGGGGCACAGGAGCCATGAGGCGCCAGGGCGGGGGCACTTGGCTTGTGAATGGAGTGGAGGAGGCCAGGAAGGGGGATGTGGTGTGGGCCTGTACGCTAGAAAGGAAGGGACTCATGTATGAAAAGAACCATTTTCTGTGGCTCTCAGGAAGGGCTTCTCACTGGGGATTTCCTACACGGGGCTCCAGGCCTTGGCCGCCTTCCCAGGGAAAGGTGGTGTGTGTCGTGGGGAACTTGCACACTGCAAGCCTTTAGTTTAGTGACGGGTGGTGCCCACTCCTGCCTCTGGCTCTGCTAGTCTCCCTGAGCCTCGTTCAGCTGGGAACAAAATGCTCTTTTCTTGAACCACCCACTTCAGATGTCTTCGCGAAAGACAGGGACATGGAGGTTGAGGCAGAAGTGCAGGGGAGGAGACTGGAAGCCGTGAATAATGCTGGACTAAGGGGAGGTGAGAGCCACAAAGGGGGAGCCCCGAACCCTTTACAGAGGGGGCGCTATTTCAGAGGAACAGGCCTTGGCACAGGGCTGTGGGGTGACCCCAAGCCTGCTGGCCAGCCCCAGACCCCTGGTCGTGCTGTCCTGGCTAGTCCAAGGAGCTCCCGGTGGCCTAAGGAAAAGCCTCCTTGGAGATAGTGATTTCAAAATCAAAAAAGAAAAAAAAAACACAATCAACTCCCTTTTCCTCTCTTTTCCAACCCCAATCAAAAAAGTACAGTATGCGCTATTGAAAAATCACATCTCAGAAGCAGTGCACACTTTGTGACAGCATCTGCCAAAATTTCCGATGAGGCTGATAGAAACAAACGTGTTCCATTTTCATGCTGTGTAATGAGTAGATGGAGTCCTTGCACACCTGTTCTGGCAAGACAATGATATTTCAGGAGGCACTGTGCTGCAAAGACCATCCCTACCTCCCCTGCCCTTGCCCGCCGCTGGTCTCGCTGGGCGCTTCTCCCCTCTCTTTTTACTGTTCCGTGTCTCCTTTCTTCTCATGTTTCCTTTTTTGCTTTTGCTTTTCCTCCTCTCTCGTTTCTTTCCTCATTTGTGTGCTCTGCCCACCGAAGGGACAAAGTAAGGAATTCCCATCCTACCAAGAGGTGGGGATGCTGAGAAGTCCAGGGGCTCACTTCTAGGGGGCTGATGAGAGAGGAGAGTCTTGGGGTTGCTTGTCACAGCACTGGCACTTCCGACTGTAAAGGGCCCATTCCCACGGGTCAGCAAGAATCCTTTAGCCCAGTCAGAGAAACCTCTGGACCTGCCCCTTGCCCAGCTTTATCAATAAGGAATCAGCAGAGACAGCAGTGTGATTAGCTAATTCCTGCCAAGGAGACAAAAAATGGAAAGAGCTGAATGTATTTAAAATCTAGTAATATTCTGCATTGTTACTGGATACTTTCTGGATACATAATTGATTTACAAAGGAATGAAATTTTAATGTTGGAATATAAGCACAAAGAATCAGAATGTGGAAATGAATTTCAGGGTTGGGGGAGCCTTCCTTGATTTGTGTTTTTCAACTCATTCATTCATTCATTCTTGGCAACAAATATTCATGCAGTACCTACTATGTAGCAGGGAATGAACTGGTTATTAAGGCACATAGGTGGAAAGCTATAATTCCTGCCTATTGGGGCCTTAAAGTCTACCCCAAGGCTAAGTTGTACTCAATCTAAATATAGCTTTGTTCTTGAACATATCTCCTATGTCAAAGTAGAATCCCTCTTGGGCCCTTTTACTATGGAATTTCTTTGGGCACCAAATAAAAATGGAATGGTATCGATTCCTGTGTATTGATCCAATAATCCATCCACCCATCCACACTTCCATTCCATCCACCATCTATCCATCTACCTACCTACCTACCTACCTACCTACTTAAAAATCTATCTATCCATCCACTCATGTAGGGAACAAAATGCTACATCTAACCATCCAACCACCCACCTTTCCATTTGTGCATCCATCCACCCACTGATCCATTCATCCATTCAACCATCATCCTTTCAAGCATGCAGGACTTCAGTTATTAGCTCAGTGGGGATAAAGGGTCACCTAAACAATTATTGTGGTAGGGAGATGTGCAAAGACAGACCCCAATAGTTGTTTGTAGTGTCCATGCTTGACAATTCACAAGTACGCGATTTCTGAAACCAGGGCTGTGATCTGAGAAACAGAGATGGGTGAATTTCAAGGATTGGTAGCAGAGGTTCACAGGGAGGTGCCTAGATTGAACCAAGATAGTGTCTATCTGTCTAGTAGTCTAGAAAGTCTAGTCGAGTCTAGAAAGGCTAGTCTAGGAAAGCGTAGGAGAGAGTGGCTCAGAGAAGCAGTGGTTCATGCACGTCTTTCCACAGAGTTCTTGCTATTGAGCTCTTCCTCAATGTGATGACCACCTGCATCACAGAGCCCACTCTAATAATTACTGCTTTCTCCTTGAACGTGAAAAAACTAAGGATGAGCATTTTTGTGGGCAGCTGAAGTTCCCAATATAGTTTCCCTTGAACAATAGTCCTCCAAATTGGAGAATTCTAGTGGAACTCAAGGTCTGAAACCATTCCCATGTTTCCCAAATGTTGTATTCCTTTGTTTTTTCTACTGTGGGAATTCTGACTGAAACTTACGCTTTTCTAATGTCAATTTGAGTTGTGACTCTTTAAAAAATGCTCCCCTTTTTCCATATGTCAGGTGGCACATTCTTTAGCTATCTGGAATTAATCTGTCTCTAGCTGAATGTGAGCTGGAAAGAGGAAACAGGGGGCAGCAGTTAGAGCCCCGCAAGGTCAGGAGTCCTGGTTCCCACGCCTTGCTCTGCCACTGAGTGACTAACTGACTCGGTTTTTGTAAGTTATTGCCTCTCTGCTAAAGAAGGGCGGGCATGGGCTGCAGAGACAGGGCTGGGGGCACTGGGCTAGGAGTGGAGAGGCCCTTGTCTATGCCCCAACTCACCAAATCCTTATTAACCTCGGCAACTTTCTGGGCCTTCGAACTTGCTTGGTCTCTAAAAGGAAAGGAGTGGAAATATAATTTTTACAGTAGTTTCTAGTACCTGGGATCTTAATTCCACTCACTCTTACATTTAGCATATTGAATGCCTGGAGCTGGTCATTTTTAACTCTCTGCTCCTCAACACGAAAACAAAATTCAGAAATAATCATGACACATGATGTGAAACAAATAATAATAATGGCATGTTGCATTGTTTCACTGTTTTAAATTTTAAACACACATAAAAGTGGCACATGGTCCCACAGAATGACAGAATTGAAGCCACAGGTACTCTTTCTTTAGCTCTGAAATCACCATGTTAGAATTGTTTGCAATTTGTGGTTCAAATGCAGGCTTCTGAAGTACCCTTGGGCTGGAGACATGACTGGGCTGGAAACAAGCTCAGATGATTCCAGCCGGATATGAACTTACTCAAAACAAATGCATGCATGCATTAGGGGTCGACGGTATATATGAGAGTTACTAGGATTAACCTGCATGTGGAATGAAACACTTATTAAAAGATAAATAATAAAAACGTGTTGGGTTGGAACTTACATTTTTGTTATTAAGACTCAACAACAGCTACAACAGTTGCTTAGCATATAGAACCAAATGACTTTGGTGAAGTCCTGTGTTCTTTTTTAAAAGAATATTTTATTTATTTATTTGACATAGAGAAACACAGCTAGTGAGGGAACACAAGCACGGGAAGTGGGAGAGGGAGAAGCAGGCTTCCTGCTGAGCAGGGAGCCCAATGTGGGGCTCCCTCCTGGGACTCCAGGATCATGACCTGAGTTGAAGGCAGATGTTTAACCAACTGAGCCACCCAGGCACTCCGAGGTCCGGTGTTTTTACTGCTAACATTGTTTAGAGTTGCCAGTTGATAATACAAAAAAAGCATACCCAATTTTTAGGCACTTTTGTCATTTAAATTTTTTTAACTTTGAAATACTTTTAGATTTTTTTATATAATTTTAGATTTGTAAGAGAGTTGCAAAAATGAGATCGTCTTCATAAATCTTTCACCTAGCTTATAGAAGTGTGATACATTTATTGAAACACGGAAATTAACACTGGTACATTGCTATTAACCAATCTACAAGCTATCTGGATTTTAGCAGTTTTCACTAATGTCCTTTTTTCCGTTTCAGGGTTTAATATTTTTTCAACTTTTTTTTTTTAAAGATTGTATTTATTTGACAGAGAGAAACAAAGCCAGAGAGGGAACACAAGCAGGGGGAGTGAGAGGGAGAAGCAGGCTTCCCGCTGAGCAGGGAGTCCGATGTGGGACTCGATCCCGGGTCTCTGAGATCATGACCTGAGCTGAAGGCAGTTGCTCAACCAACTGAGCCACCCAGGTGCCCCCGTTTCAGGGTTTAATTCAGGATACCACATTGCATTTAGAAGTTTAGCATTGTTTTAAAATTCTTTATAAAGCAGCTCCTTGGTGCTGGATGCTACGGATGACTGCTTCTATAGCTCTGCCCTTCGTATATGACGGATTCCACTAAACTGCTGTGGTATTGGGGGCAAGAAGATCTGGTGGCTGTGAAACCTCATTCTTCGGCGAAAGGTGGCATGGAGTCTGATATGATATGCTGGGCTACCAGAGCACAAGCAGTTCACTTCATCAGGCTGGAGATCTTTCTGCCAGACCTAACAGTAACTGTTACAGGTACGACATTTGCAAGGTTCCTTCTGTAAGAAACCAGAAAGCAAGGGTGGTTTTGGTCAAAAATGCAGTATGTCCTGTGAGGCCAAGATGTGAAAATATATAGAGTAAGAGATCCTGAAAAAAAGTCACTGTGCAGATCCTTCTAGATGTCTGCTCCATACTCATCCTCCCCTTTTCCCTGGCAATCAGAATTTTTATTTTATTCAGGTAAGGGGTAGCCAGGATCTTCAAAGGAGGTGAGAAATCTCTTCAGGTTCTCTAAGGATTTCTCCCTGGTGAGGTTAATCCAATTATGTCAATTCCATTCACCTTGCCAATGACTGGTTTAGGAATGGGCATGGGATGCATTACTGGCCAGTGAAGCATTAGAAATCTGAGGTTTCTGGGAAAGTTTTCTTCACTCTTCAAAATGCCCCTTTCCCCCTTGTCTGAATTTTGTGTCTTCTTGTATGAAGGGATGAATAAAGAATGCCTGGAGCTCTTGCAGCCACTTTGTAACCATGAGGGACAAGTCTGAGACAAAAGCAAACACAGAGTGGCCAAGTGGGAAGATAGTGAGACCCTAGTTTTTGATAAATCATTTACTTATGGGAATCAACTAACTCAGGACTTCTTGTTATGTGAGAAAATACATTTTTTATTTGTTGGGGATAATGGTTACCTTTATACCAGCCCAGACAACAGCACATCTCATTCAATCATTCATTCAACACTTGATGAGAACACACCATTTGGGATTCTTGTGCTTGGTGCTGTTGGAATATGAGAGCAAATGGCTAGTTGCTGCCCTGAAGGGTGACACTATTCAAAGCGGGGGGGTAAAACTCATAGACAAATACACTGATAGCAGGAGAACGTACTGTTGTCTGAGAGATATGCACAAAGTACGGTGCCCATGCCTCCAACCCAGTGCCCTGAAAATAGCTTCACAAAGGAAGAGATGCATGCTCTTTATCTTGAAGGCTGGTCACGATTTAGGCAAAAGGACATGGAACAGAGGCCTTGTCATGGGAACAAAGACATAAATATTGCAGGCTACATGGTCTGTTTTGGAAAAAGGGGATATCCCAATTTAGTTAAGAGTTGCTGTGGCAGAATTATCAGCAGCCATGACGGAACAGGTGGAGAGAGATGGTATGGCCCTGATGAGCGCCATGCTTTAGGAAGCCTGAAACGCTACAGGGAGGTCCAGCAAAGGGAACCCTGTGCTAACCTGCTGGTCTGAGTCCTGGTTCAGCTACCCACTAATTATGTGGCCCTCGGTCATTCATGTGTCTCAGAAGAGCGACAACAGGGGTTGGTAATAACCGTCTTGCCTCCCTCATGGGGCTACTGTAAAGTGCAATAGAAACATGACAGGTAATTATTTCCTCCCCCTCCAGATGTAACTATATATTCACCCATTCTTAGGTCCTTGCCCTAGCCTGAGGAGTTTTCTCTTCCCCTTATGGTTGTAGCTGTTCTCCTTGATTTCTTCAATGATCTCTAGTATTAGTATTTCCAGTATTTTCACTTCTTCTCTTTCCTGTTTCTTCTCCAAACATGCTCCAATCTCAAAAAATATATGTAATTTAAAGAACCTAATATCCTCTATATCCCCCAAGACACCATCAATTTCCCTTTTCCTCACCAAACTGCTCAAAAGAATAGACTACTTCATCACCGCCTTTTCTCATTACTACCCACAGTTAAGCCCACTCCAATGTCCTTTTAAAAATGGCTCTTAGGGCTCCTGGGTGGCTCAGTGGGTTAAGCCTCTGCCTTCAGCTCAGGTCATGATCTCAGGGTTCTGGGATCGAGGCCCACATTGGGCTCTCTGCTCAGCAGGGAGCCTGCTTCCTCCTCTCTCTCTGCCTGCCTCCTGCCTACTTGTGATCTCTGTCAAAAAAAAAAAAAATCTTAAAAAAAAATGCCTCTCAAATTCCATAATGACTGCATCAAGGGGCTTCATTTTATTTGCATCCTGTCCGATTTACCCTGGCCTTGTGAAATGCCTGTGTCCTGGCTTCCTGCACCCCACACTTTCCTTTTTCTCCTCCTCCCTTCTCAGCTAAGGCTTCCCTACTTAAGTTGCTGCTGCCCTCAGGCTTTTTCTCACTCAGCACCCTCTCTGGGGTTGCTTACTTCTGACCTCTGGGCTTCAACAGCCCCATTGCACGTGAACCACAAACACCTTTAATTCTGGGTTTCCCTCCCTAACTCCAGTCCAGCCATTTTGCCCTGAGCTGTCAAAGTGGTGATTCGATGTCTCATGACTCCTCTAGCCCAGCGTGTTCAAAGCTGAGGCCATCTTCTCCTCTTAGGCCTGTTCTTTCTCTGTTGTTCCACATTGATTTTTAATTTGTTTTTCATTTTTAAAAATATTTTATTTATTTATTTGAGAGAGAGAGAGATAGCACAAGCAGTGGGAAGAAGCAGAAGAAGAGAGAGAAGCAGGCTTTCTGCCAAGCAGGGAGCCCAACCAGGGGCTTCATCCCAGGACCATGGGATCATGACCTGAGTGGAAGGCAGCCGCTTAACCGACTGAGTCACCCAGGTGCCTCCAGAAAGTTTTTTTTAATGATGCCACCATCATTTATGTCATCCCAGCTTTGACCCTTTCAACTCCTCTAGATCTGGTACTGAAGTCACCAAATCTGGTCAAGAGGCCAGCTGGGACTGTGGTTGTCCGAAGGCTTGACCAGGGCTACAAGATCTGCTTCCAAGGTGGCAAGCCTGGCAAAATAGTGCCGGTGGTTGGCAGGAGGCCTTGGTGCTTGGCCATGTGGACCTCCCCATAAAGCTGCTTGAGTATCTTCACAACATGGCAGCCGGCTTCCCCCACAACAAGTGATCTAAGACAGAAAGGGGTAAACCAAAATGTCTTTCATGACCTAGTCTTGGGAGTAACTTATGCATCATCACTTATGCCCTATTCTATTGGTTAGAAGTGATCTGCTAAGTCCAGCCCACATTCAAAGGAGAGATTAATCGACGCTTCTTGAAGGGAGGAGTATCAAAGAACGAGGACATATTTTAAAACCACCACATGTGTCTTGTCTTTCTGTCCCTGGTAACTAGCACAGCGTTTGGCACTTAGTAGGTGCTCAGGAGAAGTTTCTAATGGAATGGTGTATTAAAAGGGGAGATACTGGAGGCAGGGTATCTATGGGTAATTATTGTGGGCCAGGTGAAGAATGGGAGTGGGAGTTGTTGGGAGGTTCTGAGGTGCTGAGATTCATAGGATCCATGACTGACTGGAAGAGGTCTGCTTGGCGTTGAAGATGGAAACTGGGACTTAGAGATGGCTGGGACGGCTGAAGTTGGCATCTAGTGCTTCTACCTTGGGGGTTCAAAGATAGTAAATAACAAACCATGCATCTAAGAAAGCTTTATCTAATTGTGCGATTGCATTTGAAAGGACTCAGGGCCGGCAGTCATCCGTGTGAGCACTGTCTAAGCTGTCCCCTTTACTGTAGGTTTCTCACTTATAGGCCTGGAGCTTATAATACCTATCTTCTAGGATTTCGGGCCTGAATAGTATCAAGAAGTTGATGACATCCCACCTTTTCCAAGAAATTCCCACCACAATATCCTCTATAAATGGTCATGGGGAAACATGAGGAAAGTATTAGGTTGAACCATCTGAAATGCTGGTTTTCTAGTTTTGACTTAGAGAGAAACTGATTGCATTCAACCTAACAGATATGGCTGCAGTTTGAAAATATGAACATCTTTTCACAGATAAAAAATTAAGATGCTCTAGAGGACTTGATATTTCTATTCCCCATGAGACTCGGGTCCAACTTTAAGAAAGATCATCCTTGAAGTTAAATGTTTAGTCCAATATAGGCATTACTTTCTCATTTCCTGGAGTCAGATAAATTAAAGACCAAAGATTCTATGCTAAATACTGACAAGTGAAGATGTAGAATTTATCTAGGAAGTCAAGGCCAGTCCCAATCGCATTTCGGATACGTGGCATGTTTAAGAAATCCTATTTACTTAGAAGTGAAGTAACTGTGGACCTAATGAACAAGAGAACAGGAATTAAATAGTCCTTTGTTCATTTTGCATTTTTGCACATCTAGAAAGTGATTAGTTGACTCCTTCATTACTGGTAGGAATAAAGTCAATATTTGCCTATATAAATTATTAAAAATACATTTTGTCCTTTCCAGGAGTTAAAATTACTTTTAAAATTTACTATTAAATAGAAACTTTACATGAGACAGTGCCTTCTTTTTTTTCTTCTTCAGTGCTTATTTTTCAGATCAATTAATATTTAAGGCAGACTTTGGGTAAGCCGTGTAGAACTAATTTATAGTAGCACAAATGTCTCAGAAGTTAGCAAAACTGCACCCATCCATCCACTCCCCTCATTGGAATACAGGCTACCCCGGGGCAGGTTTTTTTTTGTTTTGTGTTGTTTGCTGCGTATTCCCAGCAATCTGAACCATGCCTAGGTCACTGCAACCTCTCAATAAACACTTGGGTTGACTGGATTCATTGATCATCCGTGCCTGGCGCTGTGGCCAGCGGCAAGGCCCGCCTGCAGCCCTCCTCCCTCCATCGAACCTGCGCTGCTCTCGGCTCCGCACTCCCGGGAGTATCCGGCTACCCGGCCCACCCCCCTCGGCCGGGCCGCGGCCTCCCCGGCCCTTCCCTTCCCGCGGAGGAAGGAGCGGGCGCCGAGAAATGGGAAACCCGGGCCCACTTCCTGTCCCGGCGAGTCCGGGCGTCAGCGCCCCCCGCGGCCTGCTGCCTGGGCACGACAGGCAGCCTGGCCGCAGCAGCGACAATGCGGCGGGGCGCGCCCGCGGAAGGCCGGGACGCGGGCGCGGGACCAGGGTACCCGGGCCGAGCTTGCCGCCGCAGGCGGCGGCCAGAGGGTTAAGCGCGCGGGGGCGGGGCCGCAGCAAGGCCGGCGCGCCGAGTGCGGGCCGCGGGTGGGGAGGGGGCTGCGGCCGGGGGCGGTTCCGGGCGGCGGGGGCGGGGGCGGGCGGAGGAAGGGGGCGGGCCCCAGAAGTTGCTGGGCGCTAGGCCGGCGGGCGGGAGGGCGAGCGGGGCAGCGGGCCGGCGGGCGGACCGGGCCGGGGCTGGGGAAGTTTGCGCTGCGGCTCGAGAGTGCAGGGTGCGGGCCCCGCCGGCCGCTGCGCGCCCGCTGCCATGGCTTTCCGCAGGAGGACGAAAAGTTACCCGCTCTTCAGCCAGGAGTTCGTCATCCACAACCATGCGGACATCGGCTTCTGCTTGGTGCTCTGCGTCCTCATCGGGCTTATGTTCGAGGTGAGCGAGACTGGGGAGGGGGTGCCCCCTCTCGTGCGTCGTCCGGCGTAGCCCTGCAGGTCCTGCGGGTCCTCGTCCGAGCCGGGGCGCCTGGCTGCCATGTACGCTCTCCGCACCCCGGCTTTGTGCAGTCTGCGCCCCCTTGGCCTCCTTGTCAGTCCGGACGCCACCCCTCAGTTCTGCGCCCTGCAAGCCTTGCCCTGCTTTGCCGCCCCCTTGAGCACCCACCCTATCCTGCAGCTCTCTCTGCAGCCCTGGATCCTAAGCCTGGCCTTGAACCAACCGCAGCGCTGCCACCCTGGCCCGACTAATGGGGTTTCCTTGCTGGTGTCCGGGAGCCAAGCCCGGAGACTCCTAGACCCGCGGGCATTGCACAATTCCCCCTCCCTGCCAGCTCCTCTAGGCTTCTCCAGTGGGAAGGACCCTGACTCTTTTTCATGTCTCACCTGGTTTTCCAGGTCTTATGCATCCTCACCTCTGGAATGTTCTCAGGGTGTTCACGTGTGGTCCTGGCCCCATCCCAGCAGTGTCCTTCTGCCATCCTCCTGCCCCCCCTCCCCGTTTTTTGCCCTTACCTAAAAGGCCAGGTTTCATACACCCTTTATTACTCTGTGGACTCTTCCTTTAGATCCGTCTGTAGTGGCCTCAGAACTTCTCCCCTGTTACAGGGGCAAGAAGAGGGACGAGGGTATTCTCTGCTTTTAGAGGAAAGGTGATTCTCTCAGAGCTGTGGGGGGCAGGGGGTGGAGAGGATGGGTCCTCCCCCTGCAGCAGTGCCCTCCCTGGTGTAGGCCTCACCAAGCAGGGAGTTTTAATAAGCCCGTTGGGGGGGTCTGAATCCAAGGGAAATGACTCTCCCCTCCGGAGAGGGAGAAAAATGTGATATTTGAAGTGGGAAGAACTGGAGGAAAGTGAATATAGGGCTTGCTCTGGTATATCTTGTCTCAAGAGCGAGATTACTTGAGTGACACTCCCCTCACACTCACCGCTGAAGTCTCTTTTGAGGCGTGCCTGGTCCTCCCTGCTGGGTAGTGTTGCTTATCTGCGTTCTCAGGCAAGGGTTAGGAAGCTGTAACCATTTATAAATGGCCTTGGAGATGGAGGATTCGTAGTGTGGCTAATTTTTCCTTCATTGGCCCTCTCTTTCTGGGTTCCCTGTCTCCCCTCGAGGGATGACAGGGGTTCTACTTGGCCCTGAAGCGCCCTCAGGCTGGGGACATTTTTGAGGTGGACATTTTCATGGTGGTGAGCGAGGGCTGGATGTGTGAATTCATCCTTGGCTGGGCCTCGGGGTCTGTAGGAAACAAACCTGGGACCAAACCTGGGATTGGGGTCTGCACTTTAGCTTTCGCTAGTGCTCCTCCACTACTGTACCTCCCGCTCCCCTTCTTTTCCCACCCCCGCAGCTCTCATGGTATATTCATCCTGACTTCGTGAAGTCAGGGTCATCCCTGGGTCCCCATCTCTACGTCTCTGCTCTGTCACTAGTCGGACCGCAGAGTTGGCTGCAGCCTCAGTTTCGCCTTGGCTGAAGAAGTTAGTAAAACTTGTCTTCCTCGGGCGGGGGGTGGAGGGATGGGAGAGCCTGGTGGTGGGTACTGGGGACACCTAAAGCATGGAGCACTGGGTGTGGGGAATGGGGAATGAATCTTGAAACACTGGAAAAAAATTTTTTTAGTAACAATAAAACAAAACAAAACAAAACAAAACAAAAAAACTTGTCTTCCTCACAAGGTTTAACTGAGATCATGTAAGCAATAAAATAAGAGCCAGAACAGATTCTACAAATGTGAAGACATGTCGCTTGCTGCCGAAGCCCTATTACTATTGATCATCGTCTTAGTTTAATGAAATTAGAATTTTGTTTGGTGCAGCCCACACCCTCAGTATCTATGTGCTGTCCTCCTTTCTAAGAGGCCTCCCAATGCCCTGTCACCAGTCTTCGAGGGTGTGGTTGGAAAGACCCACGTGACAGCTGTAGACCTCATAGCCACAGGCCTGCAGCCATCGGGGTCTCCCGCAGAGCCCCACACCTCTCTGCTGCAGTGCAGGCAATTGCTAAGGTTTGTGGCTCTGTGGGTTTTATCTTTGCTTAAAAGAGCTGCTTAGGGTTTGAGCTATCTACCTCCTTCCCTCTCCTGCCTTTGGTCTTGTGGAAAGTCCAGTGCATGAAACCTGCAACTTTGTGGGAGTTGAAAAGTGCTAGGAGCCCTTACTCCTACTACCTGACAGAAGAGAAAGGCCCAGGATGGAGGAAATAACAAAAATGCCTTCCCTCATCTCCCGTCTTGGGATTGGCCTGGAGAATGTGGAGAAGGTCCTGAGGGAAATGCCCCACAGACTGGCTCCCTCTTCCCACCACCCTCTCTATCTGCAGAAGCTTAGACCAGCAGCGGTTGCGTTTCCGGGCCTGGCACCTTTTCTAGAAGGTGCCTCCGAGGCACGTTGTGGAATTGTCAGCATAAGCAGATATGCGAGAGAGAGGGCCATGCCCAAACCTCCCTTTGGAAGGACACGTGTTCTGCTGTGTTTGGCACCTAGGTCCGGGTTGTCTGTGTCTCACTGACTCCACTGAGTTAGGAGAGAGTCAGGTTCTTGGAGCTCTGCTCGCTCTACCAAATGGGAGTAGAAATAGCTCAGTTAGTCCTACAGACCTCAGAGAAACACATGTAGGCATCTTCACATTTAGAGTAAAGCCAGGGGTAGCACCTCATAAGCCAGCCCAGCACTTACTAGATTTTACTTAGGGTCTTCTGGGTTCTCCCCTGGAGGTGTGGTGTATATGTAGGGATGCATATTGTTGGGGGGGCAGTCCAGCACTTAACTTTTTTCCTAGAAGTGAGAACAGAAGGAGGTGGAGAGGGAAGGGGGAGAAAGGGAGAAAGGATGTCAGGCTCTTAGGTTTCTAATTTGGGCAGGGCTAGAGTTCCTTCATTCAGAAGCTGAGTCAGGAAAACAAGAGCTATGATTCTTCCCACAAGGAGTGACTCTCCTGACTGCTCCTCCCGCTAGGGTTCCCAGCCCAGCCTCTGCCAAGGAGCTGGATCCCTCTGCCTCTACCCCAGGCAGCCACAGCCCCTGGCATCCTGACTGGTCTCCATCTCACCTGGCTGTACGCTTCCCCAGCTCACCCTCAGCTTGCCAGCATTTAGGGGAGTCTTCATTCCCCTCCCCGCCTCCAGGACCCTAGGGCTTCAGTTCTAGCCTCTGGGACATGATGACTGCAAATTTCCTCCCTGGGGATCACTTCCTTTGGGGAACACACATGAAAGTTCCCCTCCCTCCTCCTTCTGGTTTAGTTTTGGGCCGTCCTAAAATTCCTTCTCCCATTTCCAAGGCAGGGGGCAGGTTCTTCTCCGTGCACCCAGGTTTTCTTTCCATTCCGCAAGGCTGTTTGGAAGAGAGCTGTTCTGTGCAGTCACAGCACTTGGCTAAAAAATGTCAGGAATGTGGAGCTTTATTTTCCCCCTCCTTCCCTTCCAGCTTTCTCTTTCTCAACTCTCCTTTGGGGGAGTTGGTGCAAGTGGGAGTTTTCAACCCAGCGGTTTGGTTCTTTAGTCCGGGTGGAGGTGGAGTCCGGCCTCCTTCAGGGTGTGGGCGGCCCTGGGGGGGGGGGGTGTGCCTGCGTCAAATCGGAGAGCGGCCTTCCCCTCCCCTTTCCCTTTGCTTTCCAGTGGCCTGTTCAGTGCCACGTTTCAAACTGAAAGAGGCAGGGGAAAAGGAAAACGCTCTCATTAGCAAATGGAGAATGAGAAAAAGGCAGGGGGTGGGCATCAAACAGAGAAGAAGCGATTATACATTACCTCTAAAATGTCATTTTGAAACAGAAACTTTCTTGTTGGTTTTAAAGCTCTTTTGCAGGCTCTGCTGGCTCCATGCAAGGAAATGTTTCTAAAATCCTAGGCCTGTCTTTGTACGTTCAGTTCCCAGTTTGGTCTGCGATGACTTAAGGGTTCAGGCCCCAGAGACCTTTCCCAGGGGTGACCGGTTTTGCTTTCAGAGGTAGCTGTGATGGAGCTACCTTCTTCCCTGCTCCTGACACCGTGATGAACTTGTCAGGACACGTGTGCTGTATATACAGTGGGAGTCCTTTTAGTACGTGGGCTCCGTGGCACAGGTTCACATCCTCCCAGACATATGGATCAGTGTTATGACCCAAAACCAGGTGCCGGTCCCGTCTGATAGCGTGGGGAGATAGTTCTGCCTCCGTTGTGTTTCTATGATGAGGTGGGTAAGTGGTACCAGTCTGTGTCTGTGGATGTTGGTTGTTTCTTTGACTGTGCCTTCCAGTGCACTTTTGAAGATGATTCTCCACCAATTTTTACAGCTTTTGACTTTATGGACCATCATTCTGTCTAGGCTTTGACATTGTCCTTAAGTGGTATTCTGGAGAAATGAGTCCAGGGAAACCAAGAAGAGTGACTTACTCTCTTGGGTGCCCCTGTTCTGTGGTTGGGTTTCTAGACGCATCGCTCGGTGATCTGAGCAACGGAGCACAAATTGGGAGCTCGTTTTTCTCCCAGTCAATCCTCAAGTGTTAAGCCTCGCCTATGGGACCTAATGGCCCATCCGTCATCCCTGTGTCTCCCCTTGGCCAAAATGTGATATCCAGAAAGGTGGCCTTGATTAGTCTGTGAGTGTTTGACCCTCACTTTAGGATGAAGCCTGAGACCTGCAAAAACGGTGCCAGGCCCATGCGTGCTTGGTTGGTGGTCTCAGTGGCCACGCCGATCACAGCTCTTCCTGGCTTCATTACTGGCTCTTACCTGCATACCTTCCACCGTCATTCTGGCTTGTGGGACATTTTAGTGGTGATGTGTTGCCATGAGACCTTGCCCCCATGCTTTCCAGTGTTGGCCATTTGCTCACCGAAGGGGAATTTTGCTCTACCCTGGGTCCCTCTTCTCCCCAGGGCGCCTAGGGGACGGCTGTTCTTGGGGAACAGCTGTTTGCTGTCCGACATCCAGCTCCTAAGAACAAGGGCTGTGGGTCTCTGGGCAGCCTCTGTCAGCCGTGTGGAGTCAGAACCGTGAGGAGACCGCCCACACGCTAAGTGGGTGCCACTTTTCTCTTGCTCGCTCCCTCGTCCGAGCCCTCAGTTGCCGTTTTCTCGGGGGCACCGTCTGGACCAGTCACAACAGAGCTCCTCAGTCCCCACTGTTTGTAGAGTACATGTGTTGCTATGGTGAAAACTTCACTCTGGCAGGCATGAGCTCCCTTTTGATCTGCTTCGTCGTGGGCAGGGGCCCCAGAAATCACTCCGTGGTAGAGCCGATGTACCTCCCGTTCCCAGCCTGGTAAATGACGGAGCCAGAGGGTTGATAAGGCCGGATTAGAGTTCCCAAAGACAGAAGTGCTTTCTAATCAGCACGAGCGCTCTTAACAGGCTTCAGTGGGAAACTGTGCGATGCTATCTCTCCACCTTTGCAGCCAGCGCTATGTATCTGGTATCCCCTGGTACCTAATGGTTAAAGCGTGGGGATGGGGAAAGGAGGAAAAGAAAAGAGTAGAACTACTGACATGGCTCCTGACATAGCCCTTCTTATTTCACAAGCAGACCTTTATCTTTTACACAGTCTGTTGCTCTGCCTTGATTTACCCCCACTGTCTCAAGTGTCCCATAGTAGCAGAGATCCCAGCCTCTCCTTGTCACAGCTGGTTGGCCTTGCAGGTTCACGGCATGGTTTGAAGAGCTTTGCAGGCAGCTCTTCTGGCCAGTGTAGGTTCACACAGTGTTCCTTGCTTTTCAGCGGAGGAAGGAACCAGGTGGGAAGTGAGGGGGGATCTGGGGCCCCTGAAGCCTTATGGTGAGTTTTCAGGAGCCCAGGATTAGGTGAGGCACTGTTCTGTGGCTCTCTGCCCACCCGAGCCACGTTGCCTCTTGATGGCTTCCCTCATTTGTCTTGGGGGGTTGGCAGCACTTCCCATCTGCGAAATGCTTTACTAGCCTCACCCTGTAATCTGGGTGGTTTATGGGGCTTGCCATACCCATCCAGAGCCTGGCTTCCAGAGGAGAGACTTGGCCAAGGACCGTTCCCTCTGAGTTCGAGCTGGAGCCAGAATAAGAATTCAGCAACGTCTGGCTCACATTTAGAGCTCAGCGCTAATGCTTCCATGAACGGGGAGTCTGTGGAATGTAGCCACAGGCTGCTTTATTTTTCTTTGTCTGAGTGGAATCTGTTTATTACCTAGAAGTAATGTCGGCCGGTCATTGTTCCAGTTGGAGGCTTTTCTGCCTGTAACAGTCCCTGAAATGTGCATCTCCCTGGGGGAGACTGCAGAGGACCCAAACGTGTGTAGCCCACCGTGAACACAGGCGGACGGGCGGGGCTTTACCTACCCAGAAAGTTACTGCTCATCATTAGCCAACATCTGGGTAAGCGTGGCTGTCTCTGGCTGTTCTGTTTTCATTGCCCTTATCCTGAAGTTAGTACTATGGCCATAGCTCAAGGGCATATCTTCGCATTTCTCAAGTTGAAGGGCTAGAGGGAAACCTAGAAGTCATCTACTCTGTTTATAGAAAAGGAAAATAAGACTCTCAGAGGTTGGGAGATTTGCCCAGGACAGTAGAAGGAATTTTTGGCAAATGTGGGGCTTGAACCTACATCTTCTGACTCAAGTCTAGGGAATTTCTACACATTTGCCCACTGGATGCTACCTTTGAATGCAAGCATATGCAAGGAAGCTTGCAATTGATGTATCTTTCTCACGTGTGCTACCTTTGTTAATTTGGCAAGTATGTATTGAATTCCTGCTGTGTGCCTCTGTTGAGGTTTAGGAATGCAGATGAATAAGGTGGGGTCCTCGTCCTCAGAGAGGTCACCCCGTGGTAGCTTCAAGCTGGTAAACTACTTGTGGAGGGGAATCAGGTCTTGAACTTGATGTCAGTGGCAGGTGCAGCTCACACACAGACTGTTGGGGGCTCAACTTCAAACCACTGCTGTTGGTGGAGGGGGGCGGTTTACTGAGACCCAGCAACCTGAGTGTGGGGTTGTCAGTCATTAGAGGAAAGAATGGTGGTCATTGAGAAACCGGGGAGGCACAGCTGGTACTCCTGTACTTTATTGGTTTGATAATAAGTGAACTGACTGAAGTCTGTGTGCACGTGCATGTGCAGGTGTGATTTCTAGTACTAGGAGGTCTTTATTTATTTATTTTTTTAACATTTATTTATTTCCTTGAGAGAGAGTGAACAAACGTGTGAGCCGAGGCAGAGGGACAGGGAGAATCTCAAGCAGACTCTGAGCATGGAGCTTGATCCTAGGACCCTGAGATCTCCACCTGAGCCTAAATCAAGAATCAGAAGCTTAATCGGCTAAGCCATCCAGGTGCCCCTTTATTGATTGAGGTTAGGAGATCTCTTCCATATGATTTCTTAAGATTTTTACCATCAAACTCCAACATGATCTGAAATGTTTCTTTTGGGTTAGTGAAGGTGGGGATCATATTTCAGGTAAGAAGGACATAAAACTCTGAGCCTCAGATGCTCTGTCTTTGAAATAGGGTGTGCCAGTCTTTCTTTCTTTCTTTCTTTCTTTTTTTTTTTGAAGATTTTATTTATTTATTTGAGAGAGAGAGTGAGGGAGAGCATGAGAGGGGAGAAGGTCAGAGGGAGAAGCGGACTCCCCATGGAGCTGGGAGCCTGATGTGGGACTCGATCTCAGGACTCCGGGATCATGACCTGAGCTGAAGGCCGTGACTTAACCAACTGAGCCACCCAGGTGCCCAGGGTGAGCATTTCTTAATAAAGCTCCCGAAGCTTGCAAAAGCAGAGTATTTTTTTTAACTTTATTTATTCATTTTATTATTATTTTTTAATAGGCTCTATGCCCGACATGGGGCTCGAACTCAAGATCTGGAGATCACGCTCTACTGGCTGAGCCAGCCAAATGCCTCAGGGCAGACTATTATTAATCACTTTCTTCCTTCATTTTTATTATAAAGGCATAGATACTGTCTTTTTACAGACAGTTTTAAAAAGAGACTTTTTATTGACCCACCACTATTAGGAAGATTTCTGTGACTTTTGAGGAGGCAGAAGGGTGTGGTGTGCCTACTTTGAGACAGAAGGCAGAAATGTGATTTGCTGCTCCCTCCCCCTCACCCCACGCTTGTTTTGAAGAATGCCCACGATCATACTGGTTAGTCAACAAATGTTTACAGTCTGGTCTGTGTGCCCCGTGCAGTATGGGATCTGCTAAAAGATAGTGCTGAGAGTTGGTGAGAATAGGCCTTAAGGCTTAGAGGTACCAGGGATGTATTACAGGTGTCTTTCCTGAATGTGAAGAGCAGTCTGGGGGCTTCTGACCTGAAGGAGCGATCCTAGGGTAAGCAGGCCTCTCCTTCAGCAATTCCTGGAGTCCTGTAGGAAATCACCAGGCTTGCTTCACAATGCCTGGTTTCCTGCTGAGAATTCCTTGGAACTTGGAGCAGAATTGAACTTTTCAGATCCAACACTTCTGGCGTTTAAAGTGTGTAGAGTTTGTAGTCTGACTTTGCACTGGATCAACTTTTGACCTCTTGGGCAAGGAATCACTTGTTTGTGTGGATTTTGTGACTGTAGACAGGAATGATTGATAGTTGTTTTGTTGTTGTTTTTAGTTGCGGTCTGCTCTCTGGTTTAACGTATAGTGTGAACACGTGCTCCTCTTCCAGAGTCCTTGAGGCTTGAGTCCTGGCCTGGGCATGGAAGCGTGTGGTGGCAAGGGCAAGGGACTAAGACCTGGTGGCCTGGATTCTCCTTGGGGTTCGGCCACTAAATAGCAAGGTGGTCCATGCAAGCCCCTTGGCTCTCTGGGGCTCGACTTGCTTGCTGGCGTGTCAGCTGTTGTATGGCTCGGTCATGCCATTTCCGTGTGGTCACACAGAACAGGCTGGGGAATGGGTATATGACTTAAGCTGCCAGTTGGAATTGGGAGGGGAGGGGAGGAGGCAGCTTCCCCCTAGCCACGTAGGTTTAGGATTGGTCAAACTAAAGTTGTACCTCCCTTCGGTTAAGCCATCTCAACTTCTTTCCTTGGTTTCATTTCTTATTTGGGTTGAAAATCAGGTTCTAGCCTAAATTTTGGGTTTGATGCGGAACTAATGTTAGGGAAGGAGAAAATCCACTCTTAAAAAGGAATCATCTAGGGTCGGGGGAGAGGGTAGGCTTTGTTTGTGACTTCCATGCCAAAGGCCTTGTGGTCTCTCCAGTGCCCCCAGGGGGCTGGGGAAGAGCAGGTAGAGTGGCTCATGTCTTCTGCCCTCCCCTGTGGGTTGTACCATTCTGGTACTCTTGAGTGTGCTCTGGGGCCCTCGGGTGAGCAGATCTTCATACTCCATGATGTGCTTGTCACATACACATGGACACTCATCTGTGGCTTATTTATTTATTTTTCTCAAATCAGTAGGGTGAACCTAATGTCTGGAACCTGACCTGTGATCTCCTACTCTCACCCCCCCCACCCCGCCCCCAGCTGTGTATTCAAGGCTCAGCCAACTATAACCATTCCTGCGAGCTCCTGCGTCATGGGAAGCCTCTTTTGCCACTCTGACCAAATAGCTCTCTTTCTTCCTCACACTTATGAGAGTGAATCAAAATCAGCGCAGGGTAGAGAAGAGATTGGGGAGAAGCTGTGGTGCTTCATGACCTTCTTTTGGCGCCTAGCCACAAGTAGGACTCACCCATCCCATCTCTGGTTGGAAGCATCCATGTTTGGCTCACCAAAAGTAGTCCACACTTGTGGTCACAGTTGTGTCCACATCCGGCAGGTGGCCACCAGCCATGTGTGGCCCTTCCAATTCAACAATGTGAAACAAAATGAGAAGTTCTGTTCCTAGGTCACGCGGGCCACAGCTCACATCTCAGTGGCGCACATAGAGCGTTTCCATCACCGCAGAGAGTTCTGTTGGATCACGCTGGGCACATGCTGCTTTCTGGGGCTGGTTTCTGTTTGTTTTTACAGTAGTAAGCAGTATCTTATGGTGTGGTTCTGTGGGGGAACGGTTAGAGGCCCCAGATCACTGTGACTAAGGTCAGGGTTCTACCTCTGGTCCTATTCTGGTTTGCCATGTTCTCATGTCCTGGCCGGGTCCTCTTGGTAAGTGGTTTTACTTCACTGTTGTAGCTTACTCGTCAGTAAAATAGGGAAAAGTTGGATATCCAGAATGATTCAACCCCAGAAATTCCTGGCAAGCCGCATTTTTTTCATAGCCCTGAAATAAAAGGCCAAGTTGGTCTGTTAATACGGCGTACAGTTCGTACCCACGAAATGTGGAAGGAACTTTTTTGACATTCTTCTCATTTAGCCTGGGAAATACCTTCCCTCAGCACTGTTCAACCACCTGCCATTCAATTTTCTTCTTCTTCTTCTCCTTCTCCTCCTCCTCCTCTTTCTTCTTCTTCTTCTAAGATTCTATTCATCTGTTTGACAGAGAGAGAGATCACAAATAGGCAGAGAGGCAGGCAGAGAAATAAGGGGAAGCAGGCTCCCTGCTGAGCAGAGAGCCAGCTGTGGGACTCAATCCCAGGACCTCAAGATCATGACCTGAGCTGAAGGCAGAGGCCCAACCCTCTGAGCCACCCAGGCACCCCTCTTCTTCTTCTTCTTTTTTTTTTAATTTTTTTTTAAAGATTTTATTTATTTGACAGAGAGAAACATAGCCAGAGAGGGAACACAAGCAGGGGGAGTGAGAGAGGGAGAAGCAGGCTTCCTGCTGAGCAGGGACCCCGATGTGGGACTCAATCCCCGGTCTCCGGGATCATGACCTGAGCCAAAGGCAGTCGCTCAACCAACTGAGCCACCCAGGTGCCCCGTCTTCTTCTTCTTTTAATCATTCAGTAAGTACACCGGCTCCGTGCAAAATTCTGAAATCTGAAGTAGTGGCCAGCTCCCATATTCGCTGACACACCTCGTTCTCCTGTGGTCATTTTTCGAGCTTTGAAACCAAGAAAATGAGATGCTTGCCGGTCACTGTGCCTTGAGTTCCATGGGTCCAGACACTCTGGGCTGACAGCGTGGCCGTGTCAGGTTGTCCCTGTAGCCATAGCCAAGTGGGTAACTTGACTGATGTTGCTGGCTTGTCAGTCCCACCAGGTGGGTCTTTGCTCACGTGGCTCAATGCATGTGAATCTGGACTGAGCTGATTTTGATCTGGCCTGGTTTTTCTGAGAACATTGATTAAAGAGTGCTTTTCTTGTGAGGCATTGTTCTAGATGCTGGGAACACAGGGGAGGGACATGTTGCCCTGTTACAGGGAACCACCTTACTGTGTGATAAGGGAGACAGATAAAAGGAAACCAGTATAATCTTTTGGTGACAAGTCCTCCAGTTGAGCTGCTGTGTGGGTCTTCCGTGTCTAGCCTGCAGTGGGATCCACTAAGTGGTGATCTGCCGAGGGGGTTGCTTGCCCAAGATAGGGGTAAGTGGATGTTGGGCCAGGCCAGGGAGAGAAGAGGACGTGAGGGGACTCTTGGCCAGGCGATTGGCCCGTCCTTGTGTATGAACGCATGGCTGAGGCTGGCGTGAAGCATTAGCGTCCTCAGCCAGCTCATGCCATAGGATGCCCCAGATGATAGTGGAAACGAAGGGTCTGGTCGGGTGGCTGTGGCGCTGAACCTTGTGAGAAATTTCAGCCTCCACTCCAACCAGGAAGTGGGACCAGGACCCCCACGTCGGAATTCTCGGATGTCGATTCAGGAGGCTGCTGGAACGGCACGGCCTCTTCTCCCCCAGTTCTCTTGTCCCAGGCACTCTGTGTGACACAGGCAGGCAGCCTGGGCAAGGACGCTGAAGCTGGGAGACAGGAACAGCCTTTCCGGGCATGCATTGATGTGATGTTGCCCTCGAACATGAGTGTCATTGTTTTACTGTCTCGGGTTGCCTGGGCATTTTCACTGACATCTCCTTTGAACTTATTTAAAAGGTATTTTTTGCATCTAACATGATTCCTAATTTTTTACAAAGTAAAGAGGGCCTCAGCTAAAGAAACGTCTTTTTTTCTACCTTTTATTATTTTCTTTAGCTAAATGACCCATGAAGAGGCTTGCCGTCGAGAACTGTGGCCTTATCTAAGGAAGCTGGTTCTGGTCGAGTGTTCAAGGGAGGTTGGAGGGAGGGGGAGCTTTTTTTGTAGAGGCTTTTCTAGGGATAGGTGAGATGGGAATGGACAGGTAGGGATCATTGGTGGACAGAGGAGGGTGGGCATGGCCCGTATGGAGCATTTCATTCTCCAAGTTATCAGCACTTGGTGTATACTAGAGTCTATCCCGTGTTGTTGGAAGTACCCGGCCAGTGTCGGTGAAGAATTCTTTGAAGTGATCTGTCCTGTGCCTTCCATCTCTAAATTTTGCAGACCCGTAGAAATGGATGCAGTGAGACTTACCCTTGTCTGATTTCTAGCACCTTGTTTGAATCCCTGGGGATCTTCTTACCAAGGCCTGTTGGGGACTGTCCACAATTTCATTAAACACCCCCTACCCCCACAAGAGATTTATGTTGTCTCCAGAGGAGAGAGGAAACAAGGGCATGTGTTGGGACAGAAACCCACAGTGGTCATTTTTCCCTTGCCTTGTCACCCGCAGCCAGGTCCCAGTGGTTTTAGCCCCTGATTTGCTCCCAAGCCCCCTCTCACACTTAACTGTTCTTAGGCCTTAGGTCAGAGCCCCGAATGGTTACATGGGTCCTAGCATGGACCTCGGCCTCTTGTCTCCTCCCCGGTCCCTCTCCACAGAGATACCAGGGATGGTCTCAGACACAGACCTGAGCCCAGGGCTCCCTTACTTCAGATCCTTCCATGGTGCCACCTAAAGTCCAGGTTGCTTAGCCTGGCATTTGAGGCTCCCCCCAAGTCTGACCGACCTTTGTCCTGGACTTCCTCTTCTCCTCACTCAGGACCTGCCTCTGCGCCCAGCACCCCCTTCCCGTGCAGACCATCTACCTTGGTTCCAGAACATCATCCCTCTGTCCCTGCCTGTGTCTGTTCATGCTTCCACCCACCCCTGGGGCTTCTCTCTCCCTCTGTTGTGTCCGTTCTCCTTCTCCTTGAACGCCTGCCTCCCGTGTCACACGGGTACCATCTGCTCCGAACGTTGTCTCCGGCCGTTTTTCTCTAGCAGTGTTCGCTCCTCCTTTCTGCCTGCCTCTGTACTTCTCTTGTTTATTCATGCCACCAGACTCAGACTGAGCATTTGCTCCCTGCCAAGCCCTGTTCTTAGAACTAGGATAAAAGATGAAAAGGGGAAGATTTTGCCGTCTTGGAGCCGAGAGTCCTTAGGGAGGTGGCACTGTTGCTTCTCCTCTTGTGTGTAGGACGTGCAGAGTCAGGGAGGGGAGCACAGTTCTCTGGGGAGGATTAGGGACAGTGTGTTTGAAAACGGAGAAGTTTGAGCTGGGCCCTGAGGCCTGAAGGGCACTGGCCAGGGAGAGAGTGGATGTGTGTAAAGGACGGAGAGGTGCGGGGGGCTGATGTGGCAAGTGGCTCCATGTTACCAAAGTTGGGTAGGAGCGCGCGTTACGGAAGGAAGTGATGGAAGATGAGTCTGGATTGGCACGCGGGGTTCAACCCGTGGTGGCCATTGTTCAAAAGTTTGGATTTACTCCTCAGCTCAGGTAATAGGGAGCCATTGAAGTTTTCAGAGCCCCAGAGTGACTCCATCATGTTGTGCTTGGAGGGTCACAGGCAGTAGGGCTGAAGGTTGCTCCTTGCACTCGCTATGAGCTCCCTGAAAGGAAGGGGTTGCTTTACACTTTCGCCATATCCCCACTGCCTCTGTGCCTAAGGTGTGTAGTTGGTTGAACTGATTGGTGGTCTAGTGCACACACAGGATAGTGTGTGTCTTGGGTTGCCTATCTGCTCCGGTGGTCACTTGCAGCTTTTCTATCCATGCTGTCTCCTCAGGGTTCTTGCGTACCCAGTTCATGGGCATATTAAGAGTGCCTGCTACTTCAGTGTGTACGTGCAGGTAGGCAACCTCTGATCCTAGCCTTTTGACATTTTTTTTTTTTTTTTGAATAGGCAATATTTGACAGTATAGTCACATTGAGAGTATCCCTCCCTGGCCTCTTCTTATCCAGCTCCCCTCCCCTGCCCCTCAGTACCACTTTCACAAATTTTTGTGTATCCTTAGGTTTATTTATGCAAATATAAGCAGCTGCAAATTATGTGGTAGATTTTGCATATATATGTAGTATACATATAGACGTATACAATATTATACATATATGTACCACATACATGTTTAGACACACGTGTGTGTATTCCCATCCCCTTTCTTGTTCAAAACAAAGCATATCATGTGCACTGTTCTGCACCTTGCCTTCTGTAGTTAACAAAACATCCTAGAGCTCTTTCCATGTCAGCGCACTGAGAATTTCCTCATGGCGGTCTAAGGTTGCCTAGGCTTGTGTCGTGCAGGTTCACTGTAGTTCATTTCATGATGTTTCTCTCCTGTCTGGCCCTTTATATAAATATTTCTCTCAGGACACTCTCTTGCTTTTCCTTGCCTACTGTTCCTCATTTCTGAGGCCACAGCCCACTTTTTCCAGAACACCCTCCTTTGCCCCCTTGGGCAGGGGACTTGCTTCTGCCTCAGCAGCCAGTTCCCTGGGCTCCCCGGTCACAGCTGTCACCGCCCTGCCTCTGCGGTGTGGGTGTGTGGCGTTGTCGCTCTGCAGGCTCTGACTGTGCGATCCACCGGGGCAGGACGGAGTCTTGCTCACCATGGTGTCTCTAGGACCCAGCACGGCGGCCGGCACTCTGGTGGTTCTCCTGTCATATTCTCGCAGTAGATACGTGGCGAAGTGGAATTGCCAATGGCTGACCAGTTTTCAAAGGACTTTTGTGTATTTAATTGAGGTGTAATTTATATATTATAAAATTCGCCCTACCATCTTTAGTTTATTCACTACCGTTTGCAACTATCACCATTACTTAATTCCAGAACATTTCCATCATCTCCCAGAGAAACAAGTTAGCAGTCATGTCCCCTCACTCCCCCACCCCCAATCACTAATGTGCTTCTGGGCACATCCTGTAAATGGAGTCCTGTAACACGTGACCTTTTGTGATGGCCTTCTTTCGCTCTCCATAATGTTGTCAGGGTTCATCCATGTCGAAGCTTGTGTCACTCCTTCTTGGGACTGATATTCTACTGTATGCAAATACCACACCCTGTTTGTTCCCTCATCAGTTGATGGGCATTTGGCTGGTGTCCACCGATTACATGAATGATGCTGCTATGAGCATTCAGGTACAGGTTTTTATGCGGCCATAATATTTTTAGTTCTCTTGGGCCTATACATAGGGGTAGAATTGCTGGGTCACTAAATAATTGTAATGCAGGAAAGGAGCCAGGATTGAAACTATCATTCGAACGGTTTGTCTTTGGGATCCAAGGGTTGTGTCTGTCTCAAGGGCCCACATTGCAAATGCTGTTCCTTCTCACCCAGGCTTCTCCCAGCAGTGCTGCCTATTGAGACAGATCCACGATCATCTGTGAGTCTGAGGCAAATATTGTCAGAGTTACACAACACAGTTCCCTGAATTCTTACCATGTGCATCGGGCTGACTCTGCGGTGATGCCAGAACCCAGGACACAGTGCTTGCCCCAAAGTCATCGTTCATTGGAAGCAACCTAAATATTCATCTGTATTGAACCGATGAGGTCAATTATGGTCGTATAGCAGAATCCTCTGTGGCTGTGTAGGACCTTAGGTAATGACATGGACTGATGTGTGAAGGAAAAAATAGGTTGCAGATTAGTAGGTACAGGGTGAGCCCGTTTTAATAAAAAACTTATGTTTACATATACACAGTCAAAATCTGGAGTGATCACAGAATGCTGTCAACATTTATTATGTCTCTAGGGCGGAGGTTATGAAAGACTTTAGCTTTCCAAGGTTGCATGTTTCCCTTTAAAAATGTTTTTACCCTGGATGTAGAGAGCTTTTCAAACTTAATTAAACTCATTAAGTTAATGGATAGAATTTGCCCAGTTCTTAAGATAAGAATTATACAGGGGAAACACTCGGTATTAGTGTTGGATCTGATACTACATATCAGCACATGACTAAAGCTGAAGAAGTTTGTAAATAAATAGTCTCTTAAGTGGTATAGCCAGTGATGAGAGGGCGCTGAGAGTCTGGAAGCCAGGGAAATTTCACGAAAGAAGGGTGGGACTTTGTTTGGGCCCTAAGGGATGGTAACATTTATATAGCACTTTACAGTTTGTTGGGGCCAAAGAATAAATGTATACCAAGTTTTGTAAGAAGTAAGCACTTCACTTGTCTTATTCAGTCTGCACTTGCGCTGTGGGGAGTAGTGGATGACTACTCCCATTCTACAGATGAGAAAACTGAGGTTTAGAAAGGCTAAGTAACTGGATCAGGCCCCCATCAGTCATAACGTCAGAATCAAAATTCAAAGCCTGTCTGCGTGACTTCAGAGCACATGTCCTGTACTCCATTTTAAAGGGAAGGAGACACTGAGACCTAGAAAATTCGAATAATTGCCTAAGATCACCCAGTTAGGAAACTGGGGAGCCAGGATCTGAACTCAGAAGATTCTGCTGAAATCTCTGAGGGTGGTCCTGGGAGGCTGGAAGGTTCTGGGTCAGAGAGGTGTGTGAAACTCTCCATGTCATGCCCCCTTTGGAGAGTCACATATAAAAACTTATTAAAGTAGTGTCCTACATTTGTGACCTACCTGACCATCTCTCTCAAGTAGTATTTAGTAACATCCCACAGATCTCACTCTGTGAAACGCAACCCTCCCGTCCTGTCAGGAGGCACCGAGGGAAGGCAGCTTTATGAACAGCTTTCTCTCTCAACTTCAATAAATAGGAGCGCCAGTTGAAGGTCAAGGTTGGACGTGTATGAGGAAGGGCCTATTTGTTGGAATTAGTGAAGTAGAATTCCCTGGATGGATTTGAGGCCACATCTCTACCCCCTGCACAATTTATTGCCCCTTTGTGCTTTAGAACACCTGGAAGAACCTGCCAAGTGTCCTATCTGCCATCCCTTTGTGACTTTTTGTCTCAGGAAATCAGGGTCCACTGTTGATAGCAGTTCCCTCATTATACCTTCCCCCATACTTTCTTTTTTTAAAGATTTTTATTTATTTATTTGACAGAAACACAGCGAGAGAAGGAACACAAGCAGGGGGAATGAGAGAGGGAGAAGCAGGCTTCCTGCGGAGCAGGGAGCCCAAAGCAGGTCTCGATCCCAGGTCTCCAGGATCATGACCTGAGCCGAAGGCAGCCACTTAATGACTGAGCCACCCAGGCGCCCCTCCCTCATACTTTTTAAGCTCAAATTATCCAACCCATACTCCACCAAATTTCATAAAGTATTAGAATTAACATGTGCCACCTCCCGTCCACCCCATAACAGGTACTATTATTTTTTTTCTAGAAACTGTGGTAAAATACTCGTAACATAAATTTTACTGTGTTAGCCACTTTTTAAGTGTGCAGTTCAATAACGTTAAGTACATCTGCAGAACTCCTTTTAATCCATCCCACAAATATTTATTGAGCAACTGCTCCTTGAAGGTGCCTGGGACACGGAGATGGGTAAGACACACTCTCTCTTCAGTCTGGTGAGGAAGATAGAAAAACCCAGTGGCTTCAGTTCAGTATGGCCAGAGCCATGAGGTACTCCTTATGGGATTAGATCCTGGGGGGCTTCTGTGGTTTGGGGTGGGACCGCATTACCCCCCAGCGCTTCAGGGCACCTTCTCTTCTGGCTTCTTGGTGGCCGTGTGCCAGATGTTTCTTGCCCCCTTGCTCCCTGGAGTAGATTGCCACCTCTGCTCTCTAGAGCCTGGGGAGAAGTAGGGAGACTGTGCCTCTTCGAGGGCCGGGCTCTGTAGCTGAGGCCACGTGGCCTGGGGCTGGGGCTGGAGCTCGGAGGGTGTGGGCAGGGTGGGAGAAAGGGGGGTGTTGCCAGAAGCAGAACAGCACCAAAACCCCAAGTCAGTGGTTTGCCCAAATATAGTACCCTGACCCCTTCTGTGCAGGGTGTGTGAACTCCCGAGCCGTCCCTCAGCTTGCAGGCTCAGCACCGTCAGGAGTGACTTCTGTGATGATTCCCGAGCGCTGTTAGTCTGCTTTACTTTTAGAAACCGACCACGGTGACGTGGCCGAAACCTCAGACTAGGGCCATGTCAGAAACAAAACAGATAGGCTCCGGGGCGCTTATGGTTGTGTACATTTCCCCGGAGACCTCGTGGAAGTAAAAGACAGCCATAGCATACTCGCACATATAGAGAAGGTTTGTGATGATGATTAACCCACAGGCTCTCCTTCCCCTGAAAAATAGACTGCAGGTTTGGGGCTCGGTTGCCCTAGCCATCTGGATACACACCCTGATTCCCCACTGCTTGGCATCAGATTGTTCTGGGATCATAAATAACATGATGTGTGCCCAGGTTGGGAATGCAGCCTTTAAATTCAAATTGCCTCATTCTATACCAGCTCCCTCACTTCACTTGATAACTTGATTACTTTACTTAACCGTGCCCTGGTTTTTTGTCAGTAAAACAGGAATGAAGATAATGTGCCTAACTCATGAAGTTTTTGGAAGCATCGACTAAGCTAATGCATGTATAGCATTACGTAGCCGAATTCCGTATAAGAATTCCACTGACGATAGTTACTCATGAATATTAATTGATGAATTCCATGACAGTCACTGCCGTCGCTAGGCAGCCATTTTCCTGTGCCTCTCATTTCCACGTTAGTTATGTATAGTCTGTACATTCTGGTGGAATGCACCAGACACACCTTTCATGTTCAGACATCGCTGCCTGGGCCACCAAGACTGTTAGGAAGCATGTGGGTTGAATCTATCTGAGGGCTTCTTCTTCTTTTTTTTAAATGATTTTATTGATTTATTTGAGAGAAAGAACACAAGCAGGAGGACCAGCAGGCAGAGGGAGAGGGAGAAGCAGGCTCCCCACTTAGCAGGGACCTGAGCAGAAGGCAGACGCTGAACTGACGGAGGGCTTCTCTTTGATGGGCCCTCAGCCTGAGCCCCCAGCCCGTGGTTCTCCCTATGAATGACTTTCCTTTCCAGAATTATGCTTCCCTTTTTCACTTTCTCAAAGATCATATGACTTCAGTACTGCTGTCTTCCTTTTCTACTTGGAAGAAAACTCGGAGGTTAAATAAATGGAAATCGGCCACTTGAAATATTTCACATTGAGGCATGACCTGTCATAGCATCTTTTTAGACAATTCTGTGTTTTATGAATTACGTCTGTTGAAGGACTTTTTTGCTGTTTGAATACTACTTATATAAACAGATTTCCTCATGCTGTTTTACATAACACAGTTGATTTAATTTCTGTTCTGTTCTTATGCCCAGACACTATGGTTTTTGCGATTGTAATAAAAATGCACAGGCCAAATTCTGATTTATTTTTCCATTTGGTGCTATATCCAAATACTTTGAGATGTTAGCATTTTTAAAAGATGAGGTTGTTCCTTAATGTCTTCCAGTAAGAAACTGGTTAAATTTCAAATAGTGACATGTGTTGATACGCAGTGTCACTGAATAATGTCCAAAACATATGGCTATGTGTAAAAAAATTTTTTTTTGAAAACAACAGATTACAGAATGCCATATTATTGTGCGACTCTTTCTGTAAATATTTGGATTGGTTTTATTTTTATAAGAGGATATCTATAAGGATCATCATCAATATATAATTGATGTTTTTTTCTGGGTGGAGTAAATTTACAAGTACATTTTTTTTTCTCTGTACATTTCAATAAAATGTGCATGATTTTGATGGTCAGAAAAGGCACATGAAAGCTGTTTTCATTTTGGAAGTAGAAATATGGGAAGGTGGGATCAGTGACAGACAGCCTGTTGCTTGGAGAGCAGGAAAGATGGAGGAAGAGAGCCTGGGGCATGGAATGGGAGCTGGTGTGTGTGTTGAGGGGAGAGAGAGGAGGAGGGGGGCTTCAGCAGAGCAGCTAGGGGGCGCTGTGAAGGTAAGCCCTTGCTCTTGATCTTACAGATGTCATTCCCATGTCCTGTAAATAAAAGCTTTGCTTTTCAGAAGCCTTTTGAAGAATGGCTCAGATGGTGAAATAGGGGTATTTGAAACCATTCATAGGAACCTCTACAAAAGCATCAAGAAAAACGCCACTTCAAGATTGACTAGAAGTGGAAATGAAACTTCTCGGTTCCAGATATGAACTGGAAAAGTCACATGAATGAAATGGGCTGTGTCGAAAATTTAAGCCTTTAAAAACAGTAGTTGAGGGGCGCCTGGGTGGCTCAGTTGGTTAAGCAACTGCCTTCAGCTCAGGTCATGATCTCGATCTCGGAGTTGCAGGATTGAGCCCTGCATCCGGCTCCCTGCTCAGCGGGAAACTTGCTTCTCCCTCTCTCACTCCCCCTGCTAGTGTTCCCTCTCTAGCTGTGTTTCTCTCTGTCAAATAAATAAATAAAATCTTTAAAAAAACCCAGCAATTGATCGGCATAGCAGCCCACTGTCACCCAGTTGTGGGGCGGTGGAGGTGGACCCGCCAGGCCACTTTTGGGTGAGACCTGTTCACTTTGGTTTACCACCGCCCTACCCGCTCCCCACCCTGACCCTTCCAAGGGCATAGTGAACAGGTGCTGGAGGCAGAGCAGAACAGTAGGTCCAGGAGGTTGTGGGCATTTATAGGACTTGCTGCCTCTGTCCCGGACAGCTTCTTGCTTAGTGCTGAGCATCCAGGACTGGTGGCTGCATTTCCCTGTGGAGACAGATGTTTACCTGCCGTTGGTGGAGGGCGGAGCTGTGAGCAGAGCTGTGAGCCGAGGTTGCTTGCTTTATCAACACCAGTTTGTTAAGCGCCATGTAAATGTAGACGGAGGGGTTGGGGAAAGGACACCCACTAACTGTGGACTTCCAGTGGCGTCTCATGTAGAACATACTCAGAAAATGATGAGTGATAAAACCATGATAAGAAATCAGAAGAAAAATGACTAATTGTTACTTCTTCATTTTTTAAAAAAGATTTTTTATTTTATTACTTATTAATAATAAATAAAGACGTAGAGAGACACGGCGAGAGAGGGAACACAAGCTGGGGGAGTGAGAGAGGGAGAAGCAGGCTTCCCGCCCAGCAGGGAGCTGGATGCAGGGCTGGATCTCACAACCCTGGGATCACGACCTAAGCTGAAGGCAGATGCTTAATGACTGAGCCACCCAGGCGCCCCTAATCATTACTTCTTAAATACTGTGATGGGCCAGGCCTTGTGCTAGGCTGGACTTTATCTGGCTAATCCCCTCAATAATTTTCTTTCATAGATGATGTTATTTCTGTCCACCCCAAACAAGCTAAACAACTCCATCTCAGAGTTTGTGAGAGCAGACTTGGGATTTTATCATTTTGTTTTCAGAGGTTTCATTTATTCATTTGACAGAGAGAGAGAGATCATAAGTAGGCAGAGAGGCAGGTAGAGAGAGAGGGGGAAGTGGGCTCCCTATTGAGCAGAGATCCCGATGCGCGGCTCGAGCCCAGGACACTGGGATCATGACCAGAGCTGAATGCAGATGCTTAACCGACTGAGCCACCCAGGTGCCCCAGACTTGGGATTTTAATACAAGTCTTTCTGAATTCAAAACCCAGGTTCAAAACCATTGTGTGCCCCTGCCTCTCTGCAGGGAGGATGGGGGAGACAGAGGCTTCAGGGGAGATGAAGTGAGAACTGGCCCTCAAAGGAATGTCAAAGCCGAGACATAAATGGAGGACAGAACACAGAGCGGGTATTTCAGGCAAGAAAAAGCCTTCTGACAACTGAAGAAAGCAGTTAATACATGTAATGCTAACAAAAAGTTCCTTGGCCGTATTTGCTTGGGGGAAATGCTAGGCTAAACAGATTGGTTTGCTGCAGGACTTGTCAGAGCCTTTGACACGGTAATAATGAATGTTGTATATCTGCACCAAACATATTTGTTGACTTTGGAGAGTATTTCATGGAATAATAATCTAGAATATCCTTTGGGACACCCAGGGAAGTTGGGGGAATTGTGATAATCAAAGGAGGAGAGGGAAGGAGGTTCAGGAATGTGAGATTAAAGCGATGTTATCCTGTAAGCGGTAGGGAGCCGTGAACGGGGAGCCTGTTGCTTATATTATGTGTAGCCCGGCTGTTTTGTCTAGGATGGTGGGCGGGGTTGGAGGGGGTTGAGTATTGGGGCAGACCATCCAGTTAGAAGCCTCTTCTGTAGGCTCGTATGAGATGAGGGTGTGAGGCATTTTAGTAGCAGTGTAAGTGGAAATAATGGATTTAATAAAGCAGTAAAGGAAAAAGCCACCAGGTGGCTGGCTGTGAGGGCTAGTGGGCAGCCTAGGACGTGGGCAAGTATAGGTACGTTTCCTGGGACCCCTCTTTTGGGATGAAGATACAAGGCTTGACCTGGGGTGTGCCGGATGGAAGCTGGCGATGTGCTCTTTTGCTAGCGATGCAGAATTGTCTTCCGGGAGAAAGATCTGAGTGGGGAAAAGTAGATTTGAGAGTCACTGGTATAGAAGCAAGCACTGTGGCAGGGATTCCCAGGGGAGCAAGAAGGGCTGGGCTGGAACCCTGCATCCAGAGGTGAATCTCTGTCCTGGAAGTGTGTGGATAAAAAATCAGTGGAAGCCGAGGAACTTCTGCAAACACCCTTAAAAAGAAAAAGAACCCTGAGGCCTAGTGAGGGGGATGGGAGTAGCCTGCGGCTGCACATCTGGTTCGTGGCTGAGCTTCCCCAGAATGAGTCTCCTGCCTCCTCCCAGGGCTTTTTCTCTTTTGCTCTTAGGGGCTGCCCGACTTCCTCTTCTTAGTACTATGTATAGCTGTGTGGGGTTAGACACCTGTGGGTGCGGCAGGAGGGCTGCAGGGGGCCTTCCTAACAGGTGTGGCCACGAATGCCCACCAGGACTTTGGCCTTGTCTGTTCTGTCCCCCGAGAGCTCTGCAGGGCAGCAGAAAGGCCCACGTGGCCTCGTGGTCTTGCTTAGTGGGCTGCGTCTTCTAAATCCTGCTCCCCTCTCCCCTGCCGGGCTGTGCATAAGGGAGCCCCAAGTGTCTGCCTTTCAGCCCAGAGACCAGGATGGCTGCCCGCGACTGCTGGCTCACCGCTGGCTGGGGCCAACTGCGGCCTGGAGCCTGCTTGTCAGCACGTGGCTTGGGTTTCCGCGTTAACGTTCCCAAACTGGGATGGCAGAGGATTGAGTGTCTGCCCTGTCCCATCATGCTGAGCCTTCCTGGCAGGCAGCTGCGAACCTTTCAAAGGGCCGTGTGTAATTGGTTTGGGAGATGTTGGCAGGGTGGGGACCGAGATGGGGACAAAGAAGTCAGTTTTTAAAAGAAAAAAATGAAGGAACATAACAGCCTGGGGACTTTGGGGTGGGGCGTGGCGCCTTGGGTACATTGAAATCCCTTCTCACCTTCCTCTTTTTATACTTGAAGAGCCCCCCTTTGGCCAGTGCCTTACTGACCCCTGCAGACCCCCTCTGTGTAAATACAGCCTCTGTCCCCCGCCCCCCGTTACACATTCCTTTAATCTGACCCATCTCCAGGTCGCCAGCTGGCAGAGACTCAGCAGATTCCAAAGCCCAGCTGGTGCAGGACTGTTTACACGGGGCGGGTGGGGAGGCTCAGACAGCTTGCCCCCGGGCTACTTAGCTGTAGGAAAAGGTAGAAAGACATCCCAGAGATGAGTGGCCTCTTTGTTCTCAGACTCACTCTCCTTCCTCATTCACCCCACCCCCATCATGCCTACCCTTACTCCAATTCTTGCTCTATCCTGAACCGAATAGAAGGGAAAAGAATCTCTTTGTATCGGAGGAGGCAGTGGCCTGGGGCTCCCTGGCTTTACTCCTTGGGTCTCAGGATCCCGTAGGTGGCACTCTGAGCACCTAACGCAAAAACCTTTCAGTTCCCGACTGGAGTGGGTCAGATATTATTGAAAAGACACGACCTGTCGGTATAAAGTCAGTCCCCGCTCACAGGGCCTGTGATCTTCCACGGTCAGTCCTCAAGGCTGTGTGGTCGAGTGAGTGTGAAGGCAGGCCTGGGATTTGTTCAGTCCGCCTGAGCTGAGGGGGGTCCTCGAGGGTCTGTGTTGGCCGCTGTCCACAGTAAAGTCCCTCCGAGACCCTCAGAGAAGTGGTCCCTGAGCCCCAGTGAGGGCTGTCTCCATCCGAGTCTGTGAGAAGTCCGTTGCCAGGTGCCCCACTAAATCTAGTCGTCAGCACTGCAAGGCAGGTGGCACTCAGCGGGCCCGGAGAGGGGGGCTGGTCTCCTGGCGAGGGGTCCTGCATGTATGTCTGGGAGAGAAGTTTGCTGAGTTGAGATGCCCTGTTGGCAGTGGTTGTACCAATTAGGTTCACTGTTATCCATGTGCTGCTCGTAGTAAGTCTTGTATTTGAGGAGCAACACTCGTGAGTCTGGGTCCCACTGGAAACAGAGGGGTGAGTCAAGAAAGCTTATTGAAGGCACTATTAACAAGGGCATAGACTAAGGATGAGGAAGACAGATAAGAGATGGTAAAGCACCCCAGAGTTTGCAGAAGTGGGGAGACAGCCCTAAGCCTGAAGGGCCCAGGGATGGAGTAGTTACGGAACTACTTAAGATGTAAGGAGGCTAGAGAGGATGAGTGGGGCGGTAAGGGCAGGGGCTCCGGCTGAAGGAGGGGGCTGGACCTTTGATCTAGAACAGGTGGCTGCCACATCTGCCCAGCAAGGACGGAGTCGGGTAATGAGCACCTTCCTCATGGCCTCTGATCTTTTGCGGATTCAACTGGAGCCGTTTTCCTGGAAGCGCACTGATGTGCTCCAAAAAGGTCATCCGCTCTCGGCTCTGGGGCACAGGGCAGGGTGGAGAATGGTCCTGGATGGCCAAGTGGAGAATCATCCAGCCCAGTAGCCCTTGTAGACCCTCTATTTCCTATTTGAATCCTGCCTCATTTACACCCACAGGCAATCGGAAAAGGTGGCAAAACAAGACCGACGCCCCTGAAATAGGGCAAACTCTGACATCAGGTTTTCTGGACAGATGTTTCCTGATTGTAATAAGCCAATTAGTGTAACATGTCTACTTTCAGCGACTTACTGCCCTGGTCTCGCGTGAGACCATGATCGCCCTTGCTTCTTAAAAGTCACAGTACATCAAATGCCTTCACTTCCATCTTTTGCGGCTAGCTCAGATAATACTCAAGTACCACTTAAACCCATTTCCTTCTCTTACCCGGTGCTTTGCACATTCCACCCTCAGGGACCTAGAGGAGTTTTCCAGTGTAACATTAATGGGATTCTAATTCCTGTGTCCAGTTACCACTAGTCTTTGAATATTGGTATCCCGTAGGAAATGACTTTCTTAATGGTTTCACACGGAGGAGCTCAGACTCGCTAGGTAACTGATAAAATTTAATTGGTAAATTATGAAATATGGGACAGTTTTTAGAGTTTTTTGGCTGGAAATAAAGAGTTTGAATCTGTATGCTACAGTGTTGCCTCCTCTACTTTGAGGGAAACAACTGTTTCTTTACATGGGCTTGAGTGGTTTGGGGAAGCACAATTTTGAAATGCGCATCGGGCTGGAATAGACACATCTCTATTGATGAACTCAGTAGATGGAGACAGTTGACATTGAGGCCCAGTAGTTTTTACGATAAATGGATGGTTGGATGAAAGGATGAAAGATTTAAGGAGTCTGAGGGCCGGATTTCCTTCCCTCTTCCCATTTTAGACTTTTTTGAAACAGTTGAGGACAGCTGAGATCCAAAGTTGGCCCACACAGTGGATGGTCCCCCAAACCACCATGACTACATTCAGCTGGAAGGTTCCATCTGGAGTCCTCCTCCTGTGCTTTCTCAGCACAGTAAGGATTCTGACCCTGAGTCCTCCCCTCTACTTATCTATGATCTGTATCTTTGTCTCCCGACACTCCTATGTCTTGCCAGCTTAGTTCAGTCCCTCCCAGAAGTCTACCCAGAAGAGAGCCATAAATCTCCAAACCCAGAGCGCCTTGCTGATATTTGAGTCCCTCCTTTGTGCCAAGGACCCTGGAGGTGCAAATATGAGTAAAACCACATTCTCTGCCTAGAGAAAGGGAATGAGTCTTCCCTTGTCTTTTGCCTAATTGTGTCCTGATCCATGAATCTTTTCTTGCCTTACAACTTAGTTTTCATGGATCAAAGTCTCACTCTGATCCTGAGTTTTTAGAGCCATTGCTCAGGTAGCATGGTGGGTAAGAATTCCAACATCATAGTCCAATGGATCCTGAGATCCAGTTCCATGTCTGGGCTTCTTAGCTGTGTGCCCTTGAGCAAATGTCTTAAGCTCCTTGAGCCTCACTTGTTCGATGCCATATGGCCTCTAGGAGGGTGATGTGAGATCGTTTCTGTAAGAGTTTAAAGCAGCCCCTGGCACAAGGGAGGAGCTCCGTAAGTAATAGTAGTAATAGTAGCAGCCTCAGAGCAGTTTTTGTAGAGTGGAAGGTTAAATGAGGTGATCGTGTTTGGTGTTTGGCACCATGCCTGGCATTTAATAACGTCTTTGACATTAGTCGTTCTTCATCAGGTTGTTGAGGGTTGCGTGAGGTAATCATCAGATAAAGTGCCTCAGCCTTGCCCGGCTTGGAGTGTATGGTCAATAAAAGGTGGTCAGATTTATCACTTCTGAAATAAGGGAGCTGGGCTGGATGGATCCAGAATGGGCTAGGATCACCCAGCTCTTGATGTTGGTCTCTGGGGGAAGGAAGTGGGTCTTCCAAGTTTTTCTCTGTCCTCTTGCACCGTGCCTTGCCCCGAGCATGCACTCAAATATTTTGACTGAAGGGTTGATTTTATATATTTTTTAATTGTTTTTCTGGAGATGTTGCTAAACAAAGACATATTTCTGGAGTGTGAAAAAAGGTCTTAACAGCTGGCTTTGCATACACATGTGTGCAGGCACACACACACACACACACACACACACACACACACTGCTTTCCTTGACACATCTATTCAGAAAGCCTGGTGGGGCCATTATGAGATCCAGAAAGAGCCCCAGAATCACCCCTGTGTCTGTGGCTGCAGCCACTGCCAGTATCAGAACGTGGACCCTGGCCCATGGCGAGAGGCTTATCTGTGTGTCTGCGGGTTCTGATTCCAAACCCCATCAGTTCGGCCAGAGACCGTTCGGACTGATGGAATGATAGGAAGCCAGAGGCCTCCTCCTGGCCCTGTGGCCAGCACTGTAACCATTCCCCCCGCCGGGAACCCACAGGACAGCCATCCTCTTGTAAATGTATCCAGGTGGCCCAGCCTCTCCCTCTTGGGAAATGAATGAAAGTAAAGTCCCGGCCAGTGAGAGTAACAGTGTAGTGCTGGTTCAGGAGGATTGATTCGGGCCACCTGGTGCTCAGTCTGTTGAGCATCTGACTCTTGGTTTACTCTTGGGTCATGATCTCAGGGTCATGGGATCAGAGCCCGGGGTTGGGCTCTGTGCTCATCCAGGAGTCTGCTTGAGATTCTTTCCCCTTTCGTCCCCTTCCCCATCCACCCCTCCCCCTGTGAGCACATTCTCTCTCTCTTTCTCTCCTTTCCTCCCTCCTTCTCTGTCTCAAGTAAATAAATAATCTTAACAAAAACAATTGATTAAATAGAGGGCAGAAACATTTTCTAGTTCTGCCGTGAATATAATGGGAAGATTTTAATTTTGGTTTTGCCTCCCACCTACCAAGGTCTCCGTAGTCTTTCTCTTCTGTTTTCCTTCTCTGAATTACTTGATTCAAGGCACATTGATTGAGCCTCTTCTCTCTGTCTGGTTTTTGTATGTAGACACTATCAGCGTCAGAGGGAGCAGGGATCTTGAG